>VNJV01006306.1:0-13157 GCA_008042635.1 Drosophila nikananu
GCCGCGTTGCGTGCTCTCCGCTTGAAACCGAATTTATTTGCTACCGAAAATTGCCGCGATTGGCCTTTGATTGATCTCCGACGCCCCCGCAAATTTCCACATTTTCCGCCAGCCATCATCATCGTCGTCGTCGTCATCATCATATAATCCGCCGACGAGTGGGGTAATCGCAGTGCTCAGATCTTTGAATCGCAGCGAGGCCCCCGAGGCAGATACAGATTTATTTGCGGCTGGCTGGCTGGCTGGAAAAGTGAAAGGATTACGGCATTTTATTGGCTTTCGTTACCCTTTTTCCGCCTCCCAGGCCCACTTGCATGTCAAATTAATTGATCTCAATGCGGCTGGCTGCAGTAAAGTGTTAAGAAACACTGCAAAACGTCGACAGGTGTCGGCTAATGGCCGTCGAGGTGCTGATGGAAAATGAAAACCTCGTTTGGCCGTTTGGCATTTACCCGGTCGAAGTGAAAGTGACGGCGAATTTATGGCCCCCATTATCTAGGGTAAACGAACAGTTAATCGGCCCCAATAACATATGCCAATCAGGTGGAACTGCCGGCCAAACCCCAGCAATGAATTTCCATTTGCGGAGCCATTCGTTGGGCCAATAGATGCCTTTTTCCAGATAAACAATGGGGATGGCCAAAATGATGGGTAATTTGAGTTAACCCAAAGTGCAGCGCAAGAGGAAAATAAATTAATTTGAAGGGGAATCTCAAGAAACCCACTTTTGAACAGAGTTGGGTTTTGAGCCAAAAATGTACCCATTGTTTGTAAAAAAAAAAAAATAAGGGGTTACATCGTCAGAATTGTCAAAAATGAGCCAAAAATTATAAATCGAGTTTTGAATGCAGAAATGTTCTCCATTAAAAACTAGGAAGAAAAAAACAAACCCGACCGAAATCCGTTGAGTTCAACCAATGTTACGATCAAAAAACCACAGAAAAAGTTCGCGGTTTTTGAGCCAAAAATTTACCAATTTTTTTCAATAAAATAAAAAGGGTTACATCGTAAAAATTGTAAAAAATCGACCAAAAATTATAAATTGAGTTTTGAATGCAGAAAAGTTCTCCATTAAAAACTGAAAAGAAAAAACCAAACCACACTGAAATCGGTTGAGTTTAACCAAAGTTACGATCAAAAAACCACTGAAAAGTTTGAAATTGTTGATCCAAAAAATTTCAATTTTTTTTTTCAATAAAATAAAAGGGGTTACATCGTCAAAATTGTAAAAAATTGGCCAAAAATTAGAAATCGAGTTTTGAATGCAGAAATGTTCTCCTTGAAAAGCCAAGAAGAAAAAACCAAACCAGACTGAAATCGGTTGAGTTTAGGCAAAGTTACGATCAAAAAACCACTGAAAAGTTTTTTGAGCAAAAAATTTACCCATTTTTTTCAACAATAATGAAAGGGGTTACATCGTCAAAATTTTAAAAAATCTACCAAAAATTATAAATTGAGCTTTGAATGCAGAAAAGTTCTTCATTAAAAACTAGGAAGAAAAAACCAAACAAGACTGAAATCGGTTAAGTTTAACCAAAATTACGATCAAAAAACCACAGAAAAAGTTCGCGATTTTTGAGCAAAAAATTTACCCATTTTTTCAATAAAATGAACTAACATTTTAGTATACGGACATTTTAATTAGTTTTTTTTTAAGTTATTTATTCTTTATTTATTCGACCCAATTAGGAAAATAAATTACAAGCTAGCGGATATCCATCAGATACAAATGGGATTTACCAGCTGATTTTGACGACATTGCCATATCCTCTCTCTCGCTCAAAATCTTAAACAGCGCCGCCTTCCATCCTTCCAGTATCGCGGAGCGCCTCTCCCGATGGCCGTTGGAAATCATTTCCTCCAACACGTTGGCAACGTCGCCAAAAAGTACGAAAAAACAGAAAACGAAAACCACGCCACGCAAGGAGATCGCGCAGGTTAGAAAAATGGAAAAACGCGGAAAAAATCGTCGGAAAATCGGAAAATCTGCGAGCCCAGGCAGTGAGAAGTGTTTGAGAAGTGTTGTTTGAAACCTAAAAAAGCCGCAAGGCAAAAGCCTGGCCGCTATCGTGCGTTTTGTGTGTTTTGTTGTTTTCGTTTATAGGCGCGAGTGAAAAACGGCAAAAATATAAAGCGGGTAAGGTGAAAAGTGTAAAGTAAAGTTTATTAGCTTGCCCTTTATTGAAAAAGAAGATTATTTAATTACTTTATTATGCAATTGTGGTGTTTTTGCCAACTAATACTAATTCGCCGTTGGGAACTGCAGGAACAACCATTAACGAGTGAGTGAAACAAAACTATTTTCGTTTTCTTGTATTCCGTCATTCTTTTTGCGCTCGCATTTCTATGCTCTCTTGCCCCTTCAATATTTTTTTTATTCATGTGGAATCTAAGAGCGAGAGAGCCACTTTAAGAATACAATCCGCTCTTGTGGGTAGCAATTGTTACATTTGGAAAGCTGCTCTCTTTGTTTATATTTGTTTTCTGGGGAATTTTTAAAACTGTGAATCCAAAATAACAAAAAATCTAAATGCAAGGGAAATTTAATTAAACTCAGCTTCTATAATTATGTATTTCTACCTCTTTTTAATATATTATTTATTGCGATTTATTACTATTATTTCCTTCCAGTGAATTAACATTCAAGAAATAATCATTATACAATTTTAAATTGGTGTTTTGAATTTGAATCGAATTACTAATTGTTATATATACCTCTTGAATTTTTTTATGGAAATATACTTTTATTATACATTTTTTTGTATAGATAAAAAGAGGGTTTCTTTTAAAAATAATAAAATTAACCACACGTTTCCCAAAAACTCTCAATTGCCCGCCCGTTCAGCTATTTCGATCACCCATCAATATTTCCAGCTTTCCCGGTATCTGCAGCTGTGTAACCATAACCCCAATTGGGCAATGCGGCCTCTTAAACGTGACCCGAGCTCAGTTCTGGCACCTCCGCGGCCAAGTGTCAAAACTGAGACGTGTTGACAAATTTTTGAGGCGTATCATTGGCGTATTAATTTCCGTTCGGAATGGTTTGCATAATTTCCACATTTGTTCACTAATCACCCGCGTCAGCCTGCGATTTGCCCTACCCAAAAAAGGCAGCCTTGGTTGCATATTAATTTCCATCATAAATTACCAAAAAACGAAACGAAAAAACTAAAAAAAAGCATATAAAGAGTTGTCATAGAACGTAAAAGAATATATATATGAATTCAGCTTTCAGCATTCAAAAGTAAGAAGCCGGCTGGCATTCATAATGCTGCCAGTCGAAAATTCTGAGGCCGTGCATGTGTGTGCGCCAGCCAGCCAGCATGTCTATAAAATATTAAAATTATATTTCATTTGCAATTGTCGCCAGCAGTTGGCGGCTGGTAATATTGGGGCCTTTGTTTGAAATATAATAAATGTCTGGCGAAAAAAGAAGGAGCTCTCCACACGCCCGGCGAGCGGGTTGAAATTTATGCCCCATGCGAGCCTTGTCACCGGCTAAGCGGGTCCAACATTTTTATGTGTGAATTTATATGCGAAACATTTTCTGATTGCCACCAAAAAAAGGCTCTAAGCTGGGCGAAAAAAATTGTGGTTCGCGCCTGGCAAATGACATTTAATGGACACTTTAGTTAAGTCGACGTCAAGAGCCAGCGAGTTGGATTGAAAGTGTAATAAGCGTGGGTGCAGCTCATTTCCCAGGACATTATCGTTTTTTCCGGCAATGATTTATAAGGGCCATTTGGGGCTCGTTAGAAGTTAAGGCATAAATCTAAGGAATATCTAGTTTTCAGGAATAAATCTAAGGGATATTTGTTAGGTAGTTTAGGTTTGTTTCTTATTTAAATGATACATAAATGATATATAAATATAAATATATTTATTAAATAAAATGAAAGGTTCTTTCCCTGACCCAATCCCCTACTTGTTTTTAGGATTTTCAACAAATATTGTTCTTAAAATGTTATAGTCTCTACATATTATATTTTGACTCAGAGCTCCCCGAAATGATTTAAAAAACAAAATAACTCGACACAATTAGCATTCCATTGCATATTTATGATTATGATCCCACGGCAAATCGAATTTTGTCATTTAAACTGTTTAGTAAACACCTCACACCTTCGCAGGGGCTCCCACAATTACCTGGGGATCGGACAAATGTGGAAAATTCCAAATTAAATATGAAGCGTACCGGGGATTTGCATAATGTAGAAGAGAGAGAATGGAATCGTCTGATCCATAATTATATTTTGACACCTCGAATATAATGCTGGAAGGCTTTTTATGTACAAAATACTCGTATTTGAGCCGCATGGCAATGAGAGTATTCAATAAATATACGGAGAAAATAATCGTATTACCACGCCGGATGATGGATGGGAAATAGACATGCTCGGGGCGTAGATCCCGCAGCCCGCGAAAGGGTCTCCGGTCTCCAATTGGAAATACTTTGGCTGTGTGATTATCATAAAATACCAATAAAACGCTGCAAAAGGGTTCGTCTTTCGGTTCGCCGTCCTTATGACAACTCTGTCCGATGGCCACAAAAACTGGTGTTGAACGGGCTGGCATAAATCAATGCGCTCCTCGCCGAGAAGTTGACGTACTGGTCGATGCTCGATTGATCGCCGGTGGAACGATCGGAGCATACTATAAATTATGGGATATTTGACAGTAGCGCTCTTGTAATGAGAGATCACCAACTGCTTAATTGATAAGTTTCGCTGTGACCCGCGAGAGGCTCTCCTCCGGCAGCGCTTCTCCTTATCGCTATCACTGCGTGATGTATTGTTAGCCGTGACCAAATCGTGTAATAAGCCGGCCCATAAAATTGCCAACTCTCGGCCCAGATAATGCCTGCGACCAAACAACTGTCTGCCCGCCGGTTTATCGCCGCTGTTAATCTGGCGACATTATGTCAAACAAGGACAGGCCCCTTTGGAGGGGCTTCAGCCTCGCAACGAGGTCCAGGTCCTGGTCCAGCGACTCCTCTCGCCAAAATGATCGATTGCGCGCAAACGCATTGACATATCGACATGAATCTTGCATTATTAAGCAACGCCAGGAATCTTAAATGAAGACCGAGACGCTTCGTGGCTCGACGTTCGACGGCTGCTGCCGTTTAGCCGCGATTGTTATCGTAATGATGCCTTCGCAGGAAAAGGCAGTCCGAGGCACTAAACTGGCATTCCATCGCATTCACACGCCGCTTGCCGCTGGTTAAGGAAAACCCAGGCGGCAGCAGCTCCTTGGAGAAGGGCTCCCAGGAAGAGCAATGCGAGAAAATTAATAATTTCGCATCGACACCCAATTGGCAACCCGACTGGCTGTGACAACCGGCTGATAATAAATTATATTTTATTTCTTTTCGATGCTAATGACAACATATTCCAGCGGGCAGCAACTTTATGGTCCATGTTCAGGTGTTCACGTCAAATAACACAAAGATCTTTGGCCTCAGGACCAATTAAGGGGCAGAAAACTGTCTTTCTCATCAACATAGCTCAAATGTTTTGAAGCTGGAAGGAGACTGTATTTATTGGGGGTTCTTTTAAAATGAATTATATTCAATTTCTTATATTCAAGTTCTTCATAATTATCTTATTTATTTATACATAAAAGTAATATATGTTTGAAATATCATATTTAAATCGATTAGTTTTCTCCCATTGAAGATCTGACATTATTTACTCATAACTTCCACCTGCCTTGTTTACACGAATCGAACATTTTCTGCCATAATCTGAAAATATTATTCAAATATTTATTATAAATTCCTGTATGCTGACCCGATTCGTCGCCGCTTGATGGATTGCATTTGCAGGCATTGTCACACTCCATTTAAATTGAAATGCAAATCCTAGCCTGGCTCCTAGCTCGGCTCGCTGCATGCTGCACAAAATGCAAAATAATAAGCCAGCCACACAATATTTGTTCCAGTAATTAAAATAAATAAATACAAATATGTGTGAGTCTGTTGTGTGTCTGCATTCTGTAATTATTGCGTGCGTGATTTTTGGTTGAAAAGCAGTCCATCAATACCCCGGGTGGTCCTGGCCTGGCACGATTATTCCAGTAATACAATAAGACCAATCAATCAAACTGTTAATTAAGTAACCCACAGCCGATACGTTTTTAAATTTTAATTAGCTTGTCTGTCATTTCAGAATAATTTCACAAAATAAATATACAAAAGCATTTAGATGAGTTTAATGCTCTTTATCCCATAGCCGGGAAATGTAATTTAGTTTTGATATGCAAAGCGGTTAATTGAGAATATGAATATTTGCATTTGTTTAAAATACAAAATACAAGCCAGAGCAGATCCTCTTGTTTAAGTAACCATTCCAATCTCTAAATAAATCCTTTTAAATGCACACAAAGGATATCACTTATGCAGCCCGCAATTCCATTCAGCCAAACATCGGTTTCAGTTCAGTTTTGTTGGCCCTGTTTGCCTGTCAAACTTGGCCAACTGTGTCAACTGTCAATTTCCCCCAACCGCCTCCCCGGGTAAACCAATAAAATATACCTCGAAACGGTACCCAGAGCTATATGTAGTTCAAGCTGAAAAATTAAGTAGCTCGGGGACGATTTATGCGATTCGTTGCCAGCGGGCCAAAAGGAAATCTTAAGCACTTTTTCAGCTGATTTCGGGACCGACTCCCTGCACTTTTTGGCTGCACTTTGCGATTTGTCAGACGGAGAGAAATGTCAGTGCAAGTTGGCTGCAAAAGTTGCTTGCTTAGAATTTATCTACTGTCAGCTGTCCGACCGCCCCTGTCCAGGACATTAAAAAAGTTATGACAGTGTCCTTGTTGACTGCGTTACAGTTTGCTCCCTCTTTTTGTTGTCTCTCTTTTTTTTTATTTCTGTTCAGCCTTTGCCACTTGGCTTTGTTTGGCGGCAAATTCTTGGCCAGTTGTCCTGCTGCTTGTTGGTTGTTTATTTGTTTACGGCCAGGAGCAACTTTTGATGTCCTGCCGGAGCTGGGGAGCCGGGGAGCGGGGAGCTGGGATTCTGGGACCTGGACATTGGACTTTAGCGCGGGCGTCTGGCTCTTAATGCCAGAAGTTTTATGCATCCACGGGCGGCATTCACTTGAGATTTATGGGTAAGAAGCCCGTTCCATTTGCCATAAACATTTTATATGGAAAGCCCTCAGCGCAGCGACGCCCTCGAAGCTCATTAGAGTGAGAATGGGGCTGGGATTCGGTGGGCTACAGGGGGAATCCTGGCCAGAACCAGTTGCAGAACGATGTGACATGATTGCGGACAGATTGCAATATAAACCCGACGACTGCACCAGCGGCTGCTGGCACATAAAACACAGGTCCACACAAGTTGTCAACCAGTTGGCAGCTGCACGGAAACATTTGCTTCCTTAAACAGCCGCTCCACACGGCCAAGAGCAAGAGCCAAGTCCAAGACCAAGATTCAAGATCCAAGACCCTGGCCAATGGCTTAAATTATGGTCAATGGAATTTTTATAGATTTTCCAAAGACCAGCGGAGGCTGCAGCTGAATCTGCCGACCGCACAAAAAGTGTGCAACAAAATTAAATGCATTTCATAATTTCTGCGGCAAGCAGGCAATGTCTGGGTCTGGTTTGGGGTCTTCCGTCTAAGTCTGAGCCCCTAAGAGCAAAAGCAGAGAGAAAAATTATCCAACTATCTATTATATTAATAATTTATTATTATTATTATTATTATTATTTATTTAATAATTTGTAATTATTAATTTATCAATATCTGTTCCTCTTCTCAAGCTGTTTTCTTTTATGAAATTCTTTAGTTCAATATTTCCTTCTGTTCTTACCTAATTCTTACCTGATTTTTATGTTCAATATATAATTTTCTCCAAGTGCACGCCTAGCAACTCCTAGTCCACGTTCAAGACCAAGTCCAAGTCCGCGCTTTTTGGCCGCGGCAAGTGCAACATTGTCTGTCTGTTAACTTATTGACACCCATATTTGGGATTGAATCATTAAAGCCAGTTTAGCTGGCCGTATGTATCTGCCCCATTACCGCGGCTTTAACCCCCCTTCCTATCCTCTTCCAGCTCTTTGGAAAATCTCCTGACCAGCCGGCTTGGGCTTTGTTTATTTGGCTATTGTCTTGGCCGTTTTGGACAAATTTTATTGGTTTACGCACGCGCAGTGACGTTGACAATGTGACCTTGTCAGCATTAGTGACAAGCGGACGGGGCTGTTATCATATTTTCCAGCTCGAAATTGGATTGGTCTGGTCCGATTTTGGCCAAAACCGATGGGAAAGCCAGCGAATATTGGCCGGTGTGGTATGAGGTCATCTCAGCTACTTTATTCCTGCCAACTTTGAAAATTTCCTAGATCGGAAAATGGCTATTGATATGGCATTAGCTTCTAATGGGGGAAAGTTGGGTGATTTGCGGGGTAATTAAGAAGGTTAAGCTACATTTCTGGGAAAACAATAATATAAATACATTTTTTATTACAAAACTTACTTCAAACAAATACTTTTTTTTATACAGAAACGAATTCCCTTTTTAAAATGCTGCCAGTCTCGATTTAATAACCCTTTAATTGCCGCCATTAGCCATGGGAAAAACTGAAGTTTACGACTCAATCATTCATTCGCTTGCATATTAATTGCACTTGGCTCACTGCACCTCCAACGCCCACCTAGCTATATGTATGGTACGTAGAGCTATCATAACAATCTAATGAGGCACTTAATTCGCTGCTGCCACACTCGAAATCGAAATCTCGCACCGCCTGACAGTCACACCTATCTAATAACTTCATTACCCAATCAATCAAAGTGGCAACACGGCCACTGCACTGGCGGCATTATAATGCGACACTTGGCCAAAGCAGCCAGCTGCACAGTGCCATAAATGTTTGGAAATATTAAGAAATATATATGACTAGACTTTGAAATACCTTTGAAATCGAAGAAGAAAAATCATGGCATACTTTTAGACGTAGGAATATTTAAATTCTTTTATATAGAATAAAATGAAATAAACTATGGGATTATTATTACTACAATTGTGAGTTTTAGAAGGGGATTTGAACTTTTTATATATATATATTATATTTTAGAGAAAGAAAAATTTTACGAAAATTATGAAGATATAGTAAAAGGGAAAGAAATTAGGTGAAGTTTAGATAATATCTTATGAAAGATAATTATTATACCCAGAAGGTCTCGAAGGGTTCTAAAAATATTACAGAAACCGTTAAAATAGACCATGAATTGATAATTTAAAGTAGAAAACACTTAAATCAGCTTTATTTGAACGTTATTTCCTATACCATATACTATCCTAAATTCTATTAAATATTCTATACCATATTTATACCACATCCTAACTATACCACATCCTATACCATATCCTATACCATATCCTATACCATATCCTATAGCATATCCTATACCATTTCCTATACCATATCCCATACCATATCATATACCACATCCTATACCATTTCCTATACCATATCATATACCATATCCTATAGCATATCTTAAACTATATGATACATTTTTCCCTCTACCACATTCTATCCCTTATACCCTTTCCCTACATCAATTTCCCACGGAAAATAGGCCCAGAACGTTGGCCGTAAAGCTGTCCGAATGCAAATGCCGAAAGCTTGTAGTTTAAACCCGAGAAAAGCTCCCCGAAGCCGCTCGGCATTTCCACACACACACACTGCCAAGCATGTGTGGAAAAGCTCCCATGTGTGTGGCAAGAGAGAGAGAGAGAAAGTGGGTTCCGTTTCCGGCCAAGCTCATTTCCGCTCACTCTCCCACGCGCTCACTTCTCTCAGTGGTGCACAGCGGCCACCCACCGAAAAGACACCGGAAGTCGGAAATTGGGTTACAAAATGCATTTCGTGCGCGCCAACATTTCCGTAAGGGCCACCGCTAACAGAGCCGCAACAGCTCTGTCCGGGACGGACAGGAACATTTCGGGGCCGGAAAATAGGCAGCAGAGCCCACGCATTTCCCACATGTTTTTAACCAAACGCAACACACACACACGCGAGCCGTGCTGCAAGCTTGGAACTTGTTCTGCCGCCGGTTCTTGTCTCCGCTAAGGCGCGAGTGCATTTTCAAACTGCAGCAGAAGCAGCAGCAGCTCGGCCTTAACCCCTCCCCCCAGTCCGCCCCGGCCTTAACCCTCGACTGCCTGGCAGAGAGACCCCAATTTGAATGCCTCCAATCGAGTGCGCCGGGGTAACAAGCTGAAGAGCCTTTGAGGACCGACTTTGGCAGTTCCAGGCAAATTGAATGCCGGCTAAATTGTGCGACAAATTGCTGGCCAAGGACGAAGGAAGAGGCACTGAGATGGGTGGAGTTATGGCAGCAAGTTCACCTGGCAACTTTATGCGCGCTTTGTGCAGGCAAAGTTTGAGTAGCGCCTAAGAGGGATAAGTTGGAGGAAATTAGCGGGAATATCAATAGGGTTAAAGCCACTTTGCATAAGGGAAAACTATGTATCAAAAAAGGACAAGCATTAATAGTTAAATATCCCCCTTAAATCTTAATGGTTTATTATAATTTTAACTAATCAAGACACATTTCATTCTGGCTTTAAGCCCTCCAAATGTATTACCTGTAAAACAAAGACTTTCTCTTCATTCATCAGCCATGTGGGAAGCGTAGCAGGGTTGATTTTCCGCCACTGCCGCCAGCTGTTCTTAGGTAATAATCCACCCACTGTACCACTGCTCCATCACCACCGCCCCAGAGCACACCCTTTAAGTAGTTTTGTGTAATTTAAATATAAATACTCATTTAATTAGCCCGGCTGCTGCGAGACTCGTCGTCTCTCTGGCTCCGAGAGACCTTTGATCTCCGGCGAATGTGTAAATATTTGACATTAATTACAAGTTGAATGCAGCCCTCGTCGTCGCCTGTCTTCGGTTAACCCGCTGGGGCGCCGCGCACAGCAGCAGGCAATAACTGGAAAATTTATTTAATATTCACTTGTGAGGCTCGTCGTCCGCCCCGCAAACGGTGGCAAATTACTTAAGCGCTTATTTGTCAACTCCGACGTGGGTGGCCGCCGCCTTGGCACATTCCCCCCATACATTTTATACGCTTATATATTATGCATATAGGAACAGTGGGAACTCATTAATAGCAACTCCAGACGTGGGATGATCGGGGCAGACCTTAACCCTCCATTGAGGCCTCCATTATTCAGGCAGCACGCGATGCCGGAAATGCCAGACAAGAAATGGCCGCCAGCAAAATGGCGGCTCTTCCTCCTCCGTAAGTACCGTAACCGCCTGGGAAATTACGTAAGCGAGTGCGAGTGAGTGGGAGTGTGCAGCAGGGCTTAGTGAGCGGATCAAGTGCGTGGCTTAAAAGTCACCGAAAACTTTGGCAGACTGTCCACAGATGGCTATGCACAGGGAGAAAGGGGTATAAGGATAAGGGTTATTTTATATAGAAAAATTAATCAAACAATTAACTCTGCTTAGCCTTAAAGATACCTTAGAAATCATTAATCAAATTAAATTAACATTACAAAGTTCTCTATGCCGCTTCCTTTGGTTCTTAGCTCAATACGTTACTCTACTATTCTCTCAGTTCACCAAACATCAACAGCAAACTAACAACATCCCAGTTGCACTTGCCAAATGATTTGCCAAGTAATGGAATTTCTATATGCACAGCTCGGGGCAACTCTCCAGCAAACAAATAGAAAACAGAGTGAACCTGGAAACTTTCACTTGGCAATCCTCTTCCTCGTCATGCATGTAAATCCCGAATGCATTAGATTGTATGTTTATATCCTCAATTGTTGGCACTAAACTCTCCTTGGCATAATGCATTCGCAGCAGGAACTTTAATTGTAAATAATTATTCGGGCTGCAAGTGGGAGGGGCACTCAGCTATGCAGAGTTAAGGGATTCTGTGTTAGTAATGATGACTAATGCGGCAGTAAATATTTGTTAATTAAATTAGCAAATGCTGGGCTACTGCTTTGCTTGTGTGAAATGTATAGCCAAACCTCTGAGATGTCGCCATTATTAATAAATTCCTTGGCTTGGGGGGTGTATTCGCGCTTGTATTTGGGTTTAAAGTTTAAAACTTTAAACAATAAAAATTAGTTTGTTGTGTTGATTATTTAACAGACTTATTCTCTTCTTTATTGTTATTAGCTGCTTATTTAGGTCGCACCATTATGTTTACAGTCTTGTAGCTGTAGTAAAAGCCCTTCCACTCGCCCCAATTAATGCCGGAGCCAAAGAGTTCGGGATCCGTGTGGTTGCCGCTCAGATAGGCGCCGTTCAGATTGCTGAAAATAATCAGAGATTGATTATGGTAAACTGATAACCAAAATCTCTTAAGAATCCCTACCTGGTCAGGCAATTATTGTACCACCAAGCTCCATTATATTTCGCAGCGCAGTTCACGTTACTCTGATCATTGTCCTTGTCAAAAGTACTAAAGGACTGACCCACATGGTAACGCAAGCTATCGCCTGCTGTTCCACTGTAGTTGCCCAGCTGGAAGAGCGAGTAGTTACTGTACACATTGCCCACACCAAAGAGATCGTATTGAGCATAGCGGGAGGAGTTATTGAAGTCCACCAGCTGAATGAACAGCTCCTGGGGCTCCAGGGCGGTGATCTTGTTCAGCTTGTCCAGCCCCAGGAAAAAGTTGCCCTTCAGGTCGCCAAAGCCCGCCTGATACGAGGTCCAATTGCGGAAGAAGTTCTCCTCGACACTGACCCGTCGTTGGATGACCAACCAGCCTTTGCCGTTGATGGTTTCATCACAGTAAACCTCAAAGGTGTCCTTGCCCACTTTGATCTTCTGGACGCCGCTCTTCTTGGGGTTGAGGGCCTTGCAGGAGGAATATGTCTTGGCAAAGGGTTCGACCTCTACAAACCCTGCACTGGCCACAGAAATAAGTGCCAGCGAGAATGCGGCTAGAATCAAGCAAATGGCTTTCATTTTGATAGCGAGAACTGAAACTGAAATCTCTTACGACTAAGGCCCTCATTTTATATCAATTTCTTTAGTTCTTATCGTTGACCATTACCGAATTTACTTAGAAATATAAAATGATAAGAGCCTATCTCGTCTGAAAGGTTAGTTGAATCCCATGGAAACCTAATTGGCCATCGATAAGAGCCACAATCAGACT
>VNJV01006309.1:0-72121 GCA_008042635.1 Drosophila nikananu
ATAAATTTATTTATTTTGAAAGCCAGAACATGGAGGGAAAGTTTAAAGAACAAAAAGTTTCTCGTGTTGAACGTTTTTGTTCACGCGAGGAAAAATTAGCGCTTTTTAAAGCGGTTGAAGCGAAGCCCTTAATATGGGATTTAACCCAAAAAGGGCATTTCAATGGAATATTTATTCATAATTATTTCATAATTTATTGGGCGGCGGCGGCTCCGCTTTTTAGCCTTCTGCTCCAAAGCGGCGAAGTACATCAGCACTATCCCCATATTTAATCCGCTTGAATTCATTTTAAAAGTTTGTTTACAGAAAACAGCTGTGCATACGTGTCAGTATGACCCCATTTACGCGTTTTCCACCTTTTCCTTTAGATTCTTGGTCACACTGGTTCCCGAGCAAAATATATAGCAATTCCGCTATGGTCTGGCTTTAAGAAAATTTATCTTATCTCAGTACCTACCTTAACATAAGATAAATCAACCATAGCGAAACGGGTAAGAGCGTTGCCAGATAAGGAAACAAAACAGCTGTGATTCCGCTGTCGAAATAAATAAATTTATTTATTTCGAAAGCCAGAACATGGAGGGAAAGTTTAAAGAACAAAAAGTTTCTCGTGTTGAACGTTTTTGTTCACGCCAGGAAAAAGTAGCGCTTATTAAAGCGGTTGAAGCAAAGCCCATACTCAAAATCTTCATAGGTGGCGCCACTCTCGAAGCTTCCAAAGTCAGCTGTTTCTTCGCGAGCGATCGGGCCGATTAAAAGTGCCGAAATTATAATTTGGCTTGTACTATGTGTTTTGTGTTTTGAAATGTCCGTGTCGTTATGATGTTTTTGTAGTTTGGTTTTAAAGTGTGTCGTCAAAAATAAATTTTAGCTTTCTTAAATGCAATTTTTAAAAGGTATAAGAAGTGAGTCCCACATAGTCCCACCTAGTCCCACCTTGATACCTATTGTGTGTTGTAGAGCAAACAATTCTTGTTCGATTGCACATAGTGAGTAATGCCACATTTGGCCACATTTCGTGATATTTATTAATTAAGAATGACCCCTTTTTATATGAAAATGCCTACTAAAAGCTGTAATAATGTGTGTATACTCCAGCTAACTGATAAATATCAAATAAAATGTATGTTATATATATATATATATACATACAGTCCCCAATATATAATAAACTCACTTATCTTAGAGGTGCTCATATAGCTACATTTTCGAATTGTGACAAAATGGTATCTCACTTGCTTAGGAGATGCTATTTTAGCTATATTGCTATGTTGGAAAAAAATAGCCTATCACTTTCCAGTGATGCTCATCTGGCATTGTAGAACTGTTGGGAGAAAATGACATCTCACTTGCCAATGATGCAAACCTAGCTAAAAAATGTTTCAATAAATAAGTAATACGTCAATGGTTTGCAGAAGTGACCAACTGCAGAGAAATTTGGTGATATAAATTTCAGCATTAATACAATGCTTTCAGCATTTTCTCTCCGTGTGCCAAACGACAACGACCGCAGGTGCAAAGTGCCGCCATCCTGCTCTTTCCCCACTGTCTCTCTCTCTCTCTCTCTTCCCACCGACTGTAGAATAACTTCTTTGTCGCGCTTTTCTTTTTTTTTGGCAACTGGCGGCAAGTGCACTTGAAGTGTATCGAATTTGTATGGATTTCGCTTGCAGCCAATAATTTGACACTTGCATTGCGAGCAAGTGGAACGAAATGAGACAGAAGGGCAGAGGAAAGAGGGACAGACAGAGTCGGAGTCAGAAAGAGACGGCGATGGGAAGCAGGACTCTTAAGCCGAAAAGAGCGGATTCTTGAATAAAAGTTGGCACGCGAGGGCGCCATAAACAAGGAAGCCCGCACGAGATTGTGTTACTGTGTGCGCGCATAAATGCATGTCGAGTAAGCAACAATAACGCACACATGCACAGACATGTGCACACACAAACACTCACAAACAAACGCCAACGCAATTGTCATCACCATAAAAATAACATAAAACTTTTTTACGACTCCTGTGGCCTGCGTAAGTCTGTTACAGAAGGATTCCCCCCGGCGAAGTGGGAATAGTGATACTCACGCGGGCTTTGCACCACGCCACTCCACACTCTGCACTCTCCACTCCCACTAAGCAGCCATAAACCACCCGCGGACCGGAGCCACCCATTCGACAACGCTTATGTCACGGCACCGGGCTCATTAAAGCTGTAGCCATTTCTTTGTGTGTGTTTGTGGCCCCGCTTTAAATGCATCCACCCGGCAGCCATATATCTCGCCGGAGCCCGCTCCCTCCCACTCATAATTCGCCGTCTAAATGCCTGTTTGGCGAAGCGTAATTGATAATGCATTCAATTGGCCAGCCAATTTGCTAAAGTGCCTAAGAGAACTCGCCCCGGCCAGAAGTTAACCGTGGTGGCAGGTAGGCAATTGAAGGCCCGAAAAATTGGCTTACTTTCTCAGGATCTTAGCTAGGAAAGCAATAAGAATCTTTTAAAGTTTACAAGGCCTAATAAGGTCCATTATATTATTGAACTGAGTCTTATTCCTTTCATAACATTAGTCACTTGTAAGCTATTAGCAAAAGTGGATACAATCACTTGAACACTATAGTTCCAAAATACTTCAAAAGCAAGGCTATACAAAGGCTATTTAAAATTTCCCCCAAATCCCCTAAGAACTGGCTCCACTGTGCCCAGCACGGCTGACTCCTCCACTTTGCAGTTCCTGTTATTGGCCGTTGTCAGTGCACAGATTTAAAATCAACAACAGCCGAGCGACAAGCGACAGCAGGAGGAGGAGGAGAGCTGCACCAACAATGTCTGACCGAAGTCAGGCGTACACTCATTTGCACTGAAAGCGGCATAAATATAAACAGGCAAAGTCGGCAAAAGGAAAAGCGCAGACCGAAAATGCTAAAAAAAAGGAGGAAAAGGCAAGGAAAGGCGGGGCTACAGCTGGCGGAGAGTGAAGCGGAAGCTCTCAAAGAGCAAATGGAATGAGGAGCGAAAAAGGTAGACTGCGTATCGAGAGGAGACTGCAAATGAATTGCAATGCAGCCAAACGTGTGCCCAACTTAACGGTAATTTAAATGTTAATGCACAGCCGCCAGACCCGATTTCCCAGTACCCATTACCCATTTCCCATTATACTTTGCCTCTGGTTGTGCCGTCAACCGACGGCTGTTTGCTTGCCGCTTCCGTTGTTAAATGTTGTTGACATCATTGGCTTTGCCCATTGTTGTAAGCGCCGCTCTGCTTTCCTCTTCTCCGCTCCCTTCTCCGCTCACCCCTCTCTGCTGGTCCTTCCAGGCCGGACGACCCACATGCTAAATGGCCGAAGGCAGCGGCCGCCATTTTGTCAAAGCGCTTGTTAGCGCCATTGATGGGCCACTTCCGGGTTGATCCTCAGGCCCTAATTACACGTTGTCCTCATTAAGCCAGAATACAGTTTTGTGCCACTTGGGATGATCAGTTCAGAGATTAAACTATAAACATATATACAATCCCTTGTATGACAGCGTACTTCCCCTACGACGATTCACTTAGTTTCCTGTTAATTAAAACACTTTTTATTTCGACAACCGCCTACAATTAGCCTTCATTTAAATAATGCTCCGGTGGCCAAATGATGAGATATGTGGGACCAAGCGGAGGGACAATTAGCAGGAAGCACGCTTTGCCTGAACCGTGACCTTAATGAAGCATTTTCCAGCTCAACAACGAGGAGGGTTAATAAGATAACGCGCCTAATGGGTAATTGCCCCGTCGATAACTCTTTTGAGGTTGAGCTTAAAAAGTGAAACTCGGTTTTGCCCAAATAAGGAAAAAAACCTGGAACCCCACCTGGCCCACCTGTCAACGCAATGGAGGTCAAAGCTCGGCGGACACGGATGGACATTAATTTCGCTCCAAAGTGGACGTACACACGCATGGAGTTCCGCTTCCCCTGCCCAGGCGTCCCGGAAAATTGTCATATGTGACTGAGTGAGGGGTGTAATTTTTCATGCATATTTCAGGAGGCGTGTGCCTAATTAATTACAAACATCTAAACGGCGATGACATTGGCATAAATTGTCTTTTAATTTGCGCCCGGGCTGCTCTGCACTTGATTGATGCGAATGCGAGGGACAACCTCTCCCACTTGACCGACTGATTCATCTGGAATCGTATCGACTCCCGGTCTCTGCCTTTGACATTTGATGCCGGTCGGGCGTCAAACAACAGAATGTTGGCCACTCGCAATGTCCTTGAGCCCGACGGTTACATAATCGTGCCAAACTGAAGAGGTTTTCGAGGGACTTCGGGGCCTCTGGCCACCGTTATGCATGTGGAATCAGCGTCTGCGGCTTTGCCTGCATTCACAATGAACCAACGGCGATTTGCACGCATCTAAATGTAAACTAAGGGAGCCGAGGGAGAGCTGGGGCCATCGCCATCCGACGCGGGTTAGCTGACTAATTGACCCAGACACGGCTCATGAATGCCCCTCATGCACCAGTAATCACGCAGCCACGTGTATTTCGATTTCGATTTTGGTTTCGGGCACGAGAATCGCAGCCAATGGTCAGGGTCATCATTGGGGCAGGCCCCCCTGCCAGTCTGCGGCTCTGATTTCCGTTTACGGGCAATGAATCAAGAGCAATACGTGCCTAAATTTAAATAGAGCTGTGTGGTGAGGGTGTTTTAAACAATTACCTATAGGGCTTTTAGTAAAGTAAGTACATTTAGGAGACTGCAACTGCTTTTTATTTAATTAAATTGAGTTATTTTGTTCCATATAAGTTATTATTCCCTTCAACTGACCGCAGATATTTATAAAAAACTTAATTCAGAATCTAAAGTATCCTCTCAAGACTTATTGACACAATTTCCCTTAGATTGCACTCGCATTCGGACCTTTTAAACCGCTTCCCCATCGCCTTCCCATCGTCCTTCAGCGAAGACTGAAATTAACTTTGCAGCCTCGTATTTCATAAGCCAACCACAATGCACGCCAACCACTTGGCTCACAATGGCTCACAATTAACCCGGCCAGACGGTCAGTCTGCGTCCTTCTCCGCCGGGGTTGGTTTCGCCTTAACTTTATTGTTCCGATACGGGGGAACGTGGGGCGCGGCGACGAGGAGCGCAAACTTCCTTATAAGACATTTACCGACCGCACCTTAACCAAGCAGGATCAACATGGCATCCATGTATTATTTAAGCGCTGCGCATCCTTTTGCCGTGCCCTGCATAAAATTTCCTCCAGCGGAAGTTTGTCTGCAGGACGCAGATCCTGGCCACCGCCTCGCTCTACCCCGGCTCCCAGCTCCCACCTCCCAGCTCCTTGGCGTGCTTTATGTGTTTCCGCTCGCATTTCTTTTGCCATTTAAGTACACACCTAGTTTGGATTTTTGCCTTTTTTTCTCCGCCGCCGCTGTCGCTGTCGCTCCTTTGTTCTTTTCGCTTCGACTGCTGGACGCTTGTTTATGTCTCTTCTTACGTCTTTGGTTCATTCCTTTATTTTCGGTGTTTTTGTTTGCGTTTTTTGTTTTTGTTTATGGCTTGTTTTGAACCTTGTTTGAACTGGTTTAAAATTTCTTGGCACAGGCTCGGCAGAGCTTCTTTTTTTGGCAGGCCCAACCGCACCGGACAGCGGAGGAGGGTGGCAAGGCTGGGCTCATAACTTTGTTACACACAATTAACAATTTGATGCCTTGCCAAGTTGCCTAGTGCACTTGGAAAAAGTTTACTTTTATATTGGAAGTCAAATTTAAAAAAGAGGCTAATAAAGGTATGTATTCTCAGACCAAGGGCACTCTGTGCTTAGTAACGTGCTATGGTCACATTTGATGTAGTATAAACATAATCCAAATTAGTTTACGTAATTTTTAGGAGTTTACGTTTATAGGCCCGCCAAAAATCCTTGAATTTAGTAATAGTTTTTTCGCTGTGCTCCAGGTCTTTCCCTCCTTTTCACGCTACCTTCAACTGGAGTTGGGCAAACAAACCCAGAACTGGCAGTTACATTGTTCCTGCGGTTGCCAAACAACGACGACACACGAGCCTTTAAGTGGGCGTCTCTAATTGAAAAGCGCAGCCAAAAATAAAACACACGCATTCCCCAAGTGGGTAGCTTTGTGTGTGTTTGGGCGAGAGCACTTTCCCCCAGCCCTCTGCCACATCCTTGGGGGCCAGGTGCGCCTCGAGTGCACTGCAATTGCTACGTAAATTTTATGCGCTGCTAAAACTTTGCTAGCAGCGGGGGAGCTCCTGGCCAAGAGCTGAGATGACGCCACTGGCCGAGCCTTAGCCCGGGAAAACTTTAAGGTCAACTTGTTACTTGAAGTTGCAGCGCGTGGAGGACAACAACCTAGAGATGGGAATAGAGACCACTGGCGAAAGCAGTGTAAGGATCCTGGGCAAGAAGCCTGTAAAAGATTTATAGGGTTTCAAATAGCAAATGAAGAAAAATATATGGAGGTATATTAATTTTCAAAGTAACTTCCTATATCTAATTTAAAATATAGTTTAAGGAGAGACCTCACAAAACACCTACAATCTCTAAGCATTTTAAGAACCGTTAGACCTTGGTTATCCCTGTCAACACGCCATCGCTAAGCTCCGCAAAATGCAGCAGCTGTTTTGGTTGGTGCTGCTGGAAAATTAGCCAAATGGCCGCTAAGTGTTGGTTTTGCGTTTAAGCGGCATAAAAATGTGCAACTTCCCGTGCAGATGCTCCTGCCACACTCTCACTCTCTCTCTCTGAATCTGCCTCTCCCTCTGAATCTGCTTTCCCAGGGCGAAGGATGACAGTAACGGAATGCAGCTTGACCTTCACCTGGAATGCCGGCGGACATGGCGAGGCCAGGTGGAAGGATGATGACGAGGTGAAGATGGCTTTGCAAGTGTATGGTACTGCTGGCAAACGATTTGAAAAATTTATTCGAAAATATTTTTGCCAGTCAAGGATGTAACGACAGAGCTTCGACAGAGCAGGCGTCCTGCCTGCTCGCCTTCCATCCTGCCTGTCGTCCTGCATGAGAAATAGCTATGCTCACTAACAGGATATGCTGCCAAAAACATTTTTAATAATTTAGCACACACATATTTTCACATCTTTGGTGAAATTCACTTTGAAGACCTTGCGCAAAGTATGCGCCTGATGTTGCCGAAAGGGGGCGGCAGACAGCAGGACGGAGGACGGAGGGCGAAGGACGAAGGACGAGGACCAGCTGTCGATGCGCCTGGCATCGCTTGGGACCCGTGTCGACATCAACGTTAGTGTTGAGTAATGCGAAACCAATTTTCGAGGCAGCATTATTTAAAATCCCAAACATGAGACAGCTTTGATGTCAAAAGTCGTGAGGTTGCAGCGGCAGCCGACTTATGAAATATGAGCCCAGGAATCGGTGGAATCGGTGCCCGTGAGGACTCTCTCTTAGGGCCCGCACACACAAATTAGTGGTATGGCGTTCGGCGAATTCAGGTTGTGCAAAAACTGTTTAACTATGCCTTTGATGTTCTCCAAATGCCGCCGGCGAACTCCGCCCGAGTGCGGAGTCCCCTGCCTGCCCTTCCCGCTGCGGAACTCCAAGTCGAACTCATTATGCTTAGTGCAGCTGAGTCTCGCTTTCGCTTTAATCCAATTCGCAGCGTGCCGCAGCGCAGCGCAGCCGCATCGCCTTATTATGTGCTCCACGTGGCGGATGAGCAATATGCGCCGGCATTGGCCGCAGCGTCAACATTTGCCAGCTGCACACACGGGCGTCGCCAAATTGATTTCGTCCCGTCAGTGTACAGTACAGGGACATGCACAGGGAGAAAATGTTCTAATTAGAAAATTACAGCTTAGCTGGGAAGCCTTGAAAAATCTGTTCTTGCCTTGGCATCCTTTAGTTAGTAATTAAATTCAATGACGTTTTCTTAGGTAACTTGTACATTCCTACAACACTTTATTCCCTGTGCACAGCCTCTTCTAAGGGCTCAGAAAAGCCCGCTTTTCGCCCTTGCTGGGTATTCAGAAAGAGTCCTACAGGGTATCCGCCACTCTCTCACTCACCCAAGCCAGTTGGTTTGTTGCTTTGTCTTGCTTGTTGGCAAGCCAAACACAAACATGCCTTTACGTCATGCGCCGTTTGAAAATTGAATTTTAATACACAAAAGCAGCCGCAGATGGTTGGGGGTCGCTGGGAGCTGGGACTGCGGGTTGTCAAGGGATTGTGTTTATAGGCGGGATTCCGTTCACACACAAGCACAGGCGAACTGCCTTCCCACACACACGCTCGGAAATTACGCCTAGACAATTGAGCTGCCATTTGCTTTGGGCCCGCTTCTTTGGCTCAGACTCGGTCTCATTTGGCTTAGTGCATTACCTCAGTCACTGGGCTGGCTTTTCGGGACACATTATGAGCCGCCATTAACGAGGCAAGGAATGGCACAAGTCGGGGCCGAATATTCAGCTTTTTCCGGGCAGTTCTCGAAGTAATTTTCCTGATTCCATTTGGCAGCAAACTCTGCCTATTGGATTACGTTCCTGCCAAGGCATTCGCACAAAATATGGCCGTGTGTGCCTTTGGCCGTAATTCCATTCCGGGCCCAAAGTTGACGACGCAGACAACTTCCCGGGGCTTGCTCATTGATTTCCTAAATAAATTTGCCAACTGCAGCTGACTTCTTATCTCATTTGGCCTGTGTCTTATTTATTTACCGAAAAAGTGCACTTGCCATTCCGGACCTTTTCAAAATCAACCGAGTGCTCTCTCCGCCGAGCCAAGGACTCCGGCTCCGGCGAATCGCCATGGCAGTCGGCAGCAAAAAATCTTGAAATTAAATTTTCAAGTAACTTTCACTCGAGCGCAATGCAAACTAAATAATTCATGGCAGTGGAGGGCGACGAGGTGGCGGGGGTAATGGGGGCCCAGCTGCCCCAAAGGTGCGCATGTGTGTTGTGTGTTGCGAGTGTTGTGAGTGTAGTGAGTGTGTGTGGGGGGAATACATTTAAATAAACAGCAGTCGCAGTCGCAGCAAGTTAACTTTTTGCCAAGGACCTTTGCAGACAGACCGCTGTGGGTGAGATGATAACGTGGCCTTAAAGCACACATGCACTGAAAGGGAATAAAAGGATTTATATAGGGGTACTATAAATAAAATATAAAGAATTTAGTGCTAAATTACTTTAAATAATTTTCCAATTAGTCAACAGATATAATATATTCCAAATTTATATCCAAACTTGACTGTAAAACAGCCTCATTAATATCTAACACACATCCTTTTGGCTGCAAATGTATCATTTTTTCTCCCTGTGCAGCCGCACACTGTGTGTGCGTGGGGGAACCCTTTTTGTGCCGAGTGCTTTTGTGTCCTCGCTGCCATCGCATCGTCATGCCAAAATAGGCAAGTTCACTCAGGCAAAGCAATTGCACAAATGGCCAATTCTGCTCGTAAGTAGAATTTCCTACGTTTCGTCAGGGGCTCGCTTCGCTTCGTTTTCGTTTTCGCTTTAGTTTTGGGCTCGGAGCTCAGCTCCGTTCAGTTGGCTCAGAGCCCCCGAACTCCGGCTAAAACACTGCAATTCCGTAAGCATCTGGTGGACGAGGGGAGCGGGCGCAGCCAGTGTGTGTGAGCTGGTGTGTAACGAAGCATAGATAAAATAAACAAAACACAAATAAATATGTACGCTGCATGGCCAAAGTTTAAAGTGCCAAGAAAAAATCAAAATAAAAACTTTTACCCTTCGCCATGCTGATTGCAGTTAACTTGATACCGGGCCAGGCCAATGGGAACGGAATGGAATGGAATGGAACGGAAGCCAGCAAAGTTGCATGCTCGCACACGCTCAAGTTACTTAGTTGCCAGGGCTGCCGCACATGTCTCCATTATCTGTGGGATGCCTTTGAGTTATGGACCCGAACTGGGGCAATTCCTCATGCAATTGCCAATAAAAATCGAATATACATTTTATTTATTAGCTTCCGAATGTTGGGCCCTTGAATGTTTGCTTAAAACCGTTTAATCTTTTTAAGACCGCTTGACTTATGACTTGTGTGTCAGGGAAGGTGGTAATCTTTGAGCTTAAAGGTGATTTTGAATGAGAGAAAATAACATTTCTTGAGCTTTGACCGCTTTACCTGATTTAAAAGACATAAATACTTGATAAAAATATTATTATATACCTAACAAAACGTAGCTCTAGTTTATTTATTTAAGAACGTATTAGTAACAATCCAAAGTCTTGTTTCCTGCATCCCTAAAACTCCTCCTATTCGCGTAGGAAACGAAAACTTTCCGCTTTTCACCGCCGGAAGTGTGCGCTAAAACGCTGTTTGCAGCTCTCCATTTTGCTCTAGCCCTACACTGAGCGAAAGACCCCGACTGACAAGGTTCGATAAAAAAGAGTAAAGTATATATTTGGTTACTCCTTGGCCCGATTCTGGTCGAGCGATTGTTGTCATAATGTTGATTGCATTTTTATGCACTGCCATCGATGCAGTAAATTCAATTTAACGAAGTTGCCGCCCAACGTAATTAAATCCACGTCGACTTGTGTCCAGCTGGAGGATGTGGATGTTGTTGCCTCATTCGATTAACTTCAGCCCGGGACTTGGCCATATGGAGACCGGAGGATGCGAGGACCGGGGGGACTGGAGTAGCGGAGGGCCGGCGGACCGCAGGATCTCTGCAACTGAAAACTGGCAACTGAAGCTTCGGTGGCTGGGAAACTGAGACCAGGACGAGACGGAGCGTATTTGCTCGTGACACTTAAACACATGCGGACCAAACTGCTTTATGCTTAATTGAGTATTATCCCTGTTGCACATGGGCGGCAGGATGGCGAGGAGGATGCAGCATGTCTGCAAACAGCAGCTCTGTTTGCTTAATAGCATGGTCAGTAAATTTAATTAACTTCCCTTAAGGATACATGCAACATATAATAAAAGCAGTGCAGCGGCAGTAGCCACTGAAAAGGACAAAACAAAGGCGACTCGCAGAAAAAGGGATACGAAATGGGCAAGCAAATTTGCCAAATTGAAGTTTATACACCCTTTTTTGGGTGTGTTTTGTTTTTGGGAAATACTCAACTAGACTTTGACTGCAGGATATGGACTTTACTTTAATGCCACAATTTGTTGGGTGTGGAAAAACTGCCTGAAATTTTAAGCACTTACCCAGAAGGATCCGAGAATTATTAATCTTTTTGAGGTAAGCACCAGAGTTTCATTATTAAAATAATTCAGCTTATTTTAGGTTTAAAAAAAACGCTATTTAAATGGCTGACAGGACTTAAGGAGTCTTTTAAATTCAATCCTAGACTTCCCATCAAAGATCTGTCCAAGCCGTGATACCCTCCAGCAAAGGGTATAAAAAGAAAGGAAAAGAAACGGAAGGAGTAGCTGGCAAAGGAGACAAACTCCAATGGCAGCCTGTCCCCATCTTTGGCTCAAGTTGCACTGGGATTACCCACACACACACAGCACTATATTTATATACATATATACACGTACGGCGAAGGACCCGGAGAGGGACGGACAAGTCTTGCCTGGCTCCTGGCTGATTGTTGGCTTGCCGTTGCCGTTGTCCTTTGAGATGTTGTGCAAACAAGCAGCTTAATGTCAGTCGACACAAGACAAACACAAACACACAGAAACCCACACAAGACTCGCACACGGCCGGAGAGAACACAGAAATTAACTTCTTTTTGATGAGCATATGTTGCACAGACGAAGGACGAGGGACGTCGAACAACCCGAAAGCTGACTGCCGGGAATAAAACACGCTCGCAGCTATCATTGCCGCAAATTATAGTGCGCCAGCCTCCACGTTTATTGGCAGCAGATGTGGCTAAAATCCGCTCCACTACGCCGCCAGACGGAATGCATTTGGCCGCTTCGGCGGATGCTGAAACCCCAAAAACTGATTCGCATTCCGATTTCGATTCATAATTCATAGGCAACCACTTTGCATGCCCCTCGGCGGTGACGCGTCACGTAGTGCTGGTTAGGCGTTCGCTTCCTGCTCCAGAATCAGCCAAATATATATAGTATATGTGTGTGCCCCACATGTAGCCGGGCCGCATTGTCTTGTCTGGCCACGTTTGGGCCATAACAAATGATGCACTCGACGGTGGCGCGGCCAAAAGTTCGCTCAAGGTGAATTGAATGTTGAATTGTGGCTGCTGCTGCTTGTCGGACTCCAGGACCCCGGAATGCGCTGGCATGATTATGTATCCATTCCAGAGGGGACTTGTCTTTAAGCACCTCTCGATTTGGCTTACCTTCAAAAGGTAATAATTCATTGCAAGTTACATATTCTTCTATAACATTTACCTCTCCCTACTTATTTCTAGCAATGGAGTAGTAAATAGTTCCCCACAGCTGTACCACACATTTCGCATTAAGCGCACATCACTCATACGCAGCGTGGGCCAGCCTGGAAGGGCATTTAATTATGGCCGAGAAACGGGAGGCGGAAATCACGCCGCAACGCTGATGAGGCGTGCAATCAAAGTCAAGCAGCTGTAACCCCAGACACACCACTTCCCTGGAAGTGGATCGACCAAGGTTCGACCGGCACGATGTGGAGGCTGAGGGGGTCTCTGGGAGTGGCACGAAAAAAGGTGCCATTAATATGGCCGTTAACATTGCGGTTAGTGACGTTGCCTGCGCACTTGCCGCATCCGCATCGCCCGTGGCCATGTGGCATCTCATATTGCCCGCCGGCACTCGCACTCACCCCCACCGGCACACTGGCTGTGGCAGCTGCATTTAACACTGCCATCGACAGCGTTTCCGGACGCCTGACGGCCGACAGAAGACAGACTGTCACTGGCAGTCGGCTAATGCCGGTGCTCCGCGCGAAAGTTTAAGTTGACTGCTGCCAGTAAAAGCCATTTAAAAGTACGTGCCTGGATTTCTCGACCCTGTCTCGGCCGGGAAACTCCTCCTGACCCCGGCGCTGGCCCGGCCTGGCTGTTATTGAGAGCCCCAGTACGTGGACAGCGCCGAGCGGCAGCCAGGTTTGTCACTTGAAATGTTGCAGCTCCCAGCTGCACCGCCGCCGTATCGCCCTCGTATGTTGCACATAATTTTCACATAAACGAAAGCCTAATATAAAAAATTCTCCCGAATCGTGACCGGCAAACGCAAGCGAGTCCAAGGTGAACTAGGGATGTTTAACGGGAGAGAGGCGTCTGATGATACATTTAATATAGGAATAGCGGTAGGAATTGTGAATCTGAAATAACTGGTTAATAAGTATTTTATTTTAAATACTAAAGAGTCTTTAGATCCATAATGGTAAACTGGTTGCAATAGAATTTGTTGCCATAAAAAGGGAAATATTATCTTCACCTATGTAATAAATATTTTTGTCAAGCAATTCGCCGATATTTTCAGACAAATCAAGGCATTGTGACATCCCTAAGGCGGTTACATTGACTTAAAGACCCTCGACCCAGGACTTGAGACCTCCGAAAGCCACAAGCCTCGATCCTCCACCACCCAAAGTGCAATAGTCCCAGGCGGCCTGGGTACTCTCTCGCCTCTCGCCCCCCAATGTAATAAATAAATCAACTGCAAAAAATGTTGCGCCCGCATCGACATTTTAAGTGTTGCCCATTGACTTTTGATTGCTTTTTGGCCGGGCCAGGGCCAGCGGGAATTCCGCTGGCCGATGGCTACATTTTGCTGCACAAAACAGAAAAGCAGCGCACAAAAAATGGAAAATTTAATGAGCTAGCCAAAGTCCCGAGTGGAATGGAATGTTTGCGGAGTCAACTTCATTTTTTTCAGCCCTACCATTTCGCTTTTTTTACTTCGTTTGGCCCGGCCGAAACTATTTTCAGCAAATTTGTCAAATTAAATTGCATGTACAAGAGGCGGCCGGCCGGGCCGTCGCATCCCTTGAAGGGCCCAAGTTCGGTTGCTTGAGGATTGAATTAAAAGTTGGTGTGGCTTGGCGGTGGCAGCCGCAGCTCTCCGAGTAAAGCGCCGCAAATTAATGTGCATAGTTTTTGTTTGCTGCTCGGCTGTGGCCCGGCATTTAATTAAAATTGTTTACTAAATATGCTTAAATTTGTGTACTGCCATTGGCACTGTACCCCGTCGCAGACAGCCCTCTCAGACGTCCCGCATTTCCGAATCAGGTCAATGCACAATTCAATTTACGCGCCTGTGTGCGAAATCAGTCTCAGCGAAATCTGCTTTGTAACCAGAGTGACAAATGTTAATTAAGGCATTCTGCCCGCTCCGCGACCTTTGCCCCGACCCGGCCGCGCGGTGCTGATTCCCGCTTTGATGGCTTTTAATAAGGTTCAGTCCGCGCTGGAACTCGCCGTTAGTTGTCCGCTCCGTGCCGTGCCCTTCCTCCCCTTTGCCGCCCTGTTGAGTGCTCGCGAATGCATAAAAGTCAAGTCAGAGCTAAGCAAAATGCATTACAATGATAATGTTGCCCAGCTTACTGCTGCGAATGCACAGGGAGAAATAATTATACAAATTAGAGATGTTTTTGGTAATGAAAGAGTGTAGTTTTGGTCCTTCGAGCCGGATGAATGTCAGAAGCCAGCATAGGACAGAATTACTAGGATACTTATTTAACAAGTTAGGGAGCGGACTTGTAATAGAACAAAATCTATAATTAATGTTCCTTTAGATCCTTAGGAAGAATAGGAATCATTTTCCAGGAACCAGCTGGGATCAGAAAATATTCTCACGCAAGGATTATCATCACCACATTGCATCCTAGACTGTTATGACTTTACGTAAGTAAATAAACAATAGTTCATATTTAGCAAGTTCCTAGAGATGACATAATCTTCGGGAAGTAAATAGAGCATACTTTCCATTATTAAGGATTATTTTTAGATAAGTTTACCAGGTGATGATCCATTAGTCCTGCATTAATCCCTTTTCCAGCTATTATTTTCTCTGCCTGCAGGCGATGTTGCTGCTGTTACTGTTACTGTTGCCGCGCTACATAATTCAGCAGGACATGAACTGACAATAAAATTTAGTGCTGAGCTCGCATAATAAAGTCGGCCGTGGACGAGGGAAGTGGCAAGCAGCTTGTCCAGCTCGGGATTCAGTTGCTGCTGCTGCTCCTGTTGCGCCCCGGCAGCGGCAACTAAAAAGGGCTAAGAACTAAAGGCAAAGTCATGCGGCCAGCAGTAATGAAAAAGATGAAGAAGAAGCTGCCAGGCTGTAAAACTGTAAGTTGGCATTAAGTTGCAAGCATAATGAAATTATTTCTCAGGCCGCTCAGACGACAACAGGATGATGGCAACGCATCGCTGCCACTTGCCGCTGTTGCTACAATTACTGATGTTGCTGTTGGTGTTGCTGCTGCTCCTGCTGATGGTGCTCCTGCTCCTGCTCCTGCTCCACGGCTCTTCAGTTGGCGAAGCGTCGGCACATAAATACTTCATGCTTAATTGTCCTTTTGGGTGTAATTTCAAACGCTGCCACGCACACAGCAGCAGCAGCAGCAGCAAACGCACGAGATGACAGCCCTTAAAGCCGGGCTAAAAGCAAGCTCCTCCGCCCCCTCTCCCCGACACCCCTTAACTGCCGCTTCTTCTGCTTTGTTGCCTTTGCGTCTTTCTTTGCGCTGTAATTTTAGCGCTTGACACAAAAGTTGCAATTTTTGCCGGCTAAAAGGAGTGAGTTGGAGTCCTGGGAAAAGTGTGGAAAAAAACGCAGAATTCACGCGAGCGGCGACTGACCAGAGGGGGGACGAGTCTGGCCCCCCACTTTTGCTCGTTAGCGCTGCCTTCACCCAAGGCAAACTGTATGCAACGGCAACAGTTGCTGCAGTCGCAACGGTGGTCACACTCATGAGTCACTCGACCGTGCTCTGGCCACACTCGAGCCCCATTCAAACACTTTACATTTGCACAACCATCCTGCGGTCTTCCAGTCGAAGGACCTCCGGTTGTCAATGGCCTGAATGGACGCCGAGGTCCTGAAAGGCCGCCGACCGGCAGACTTCTCTGAGTGTTTATTCAGAGCCCGACGAGTTCTGCCGAGTTAATGAAGAAAAATTTCTATAATCGAACGTGGCGGCAATTCAATGGAATGAAAGGCTACAAATATAAGGGCAGCTGCTCTTGACGAGTCAGTTTCTGTTAATTAATATTATTTATCCCCAAAATACAATATGTGCTGCCAAAAGTGCTTATATTTTATCCTTTTGCAGCCTCAAATGTAATTTTCCATTGGTCTTAATGGCTGGCTGAGTAAACGCAGTCTTGCATTAAACGTTTTCCTTTGCCAGCTCAGTTCTCAATATTCTTTTGCATAAGCTGGTTTGCTCGAATAAACCCAGCTAACAAATTCAATAAATTCTGTTTAAATGCAACTATTTTTAATTGAGGCACTTTAAGCTCTTCGGCAGATGATTTGTTAAAGCCCTGCAGCCTTCCCCGGCTCTGTTAATAAATTCAAATAAATATTTCCGATGCCTTGCGTTGTGATTTCAGGGGAATGTTATGAATGTTTGCACGCGTGAAACGTCAACAGTCGACGAAATGAATGCAGCCGGCCAGCTGCCAGTGTTCACATGCCCATTTCGGGCAAAATCAGAAAGCCCTAAACCGAAAACCAAAATCGAAACAGCAACCGGAAACTCGCAGCGGCGGAGCAATGATTCTGGCAACGCAATCCACACGAAAGCACTGAGAATGCTCATCAATTTTTAAATTTTATGGCACAAACAGCAGCGCCACGGAGCCAAAAACGCAGATGCAGAATGGGGGCGGGCGTGGGGCGTCGGGCGTGGCACTTATCCACAAATTCTCTTTGGGAAATTAAATGCTACGTGATTGAAAGTTTGCTCACCCAAATGGCACATGACCAGCTTCATTTTGGGCTTCGGTTTCAGCTGGGCTCCAGCTCCATCTTCAACTTCAACTTCTGTTTCAGTTCGTTGGCATCATCAGTGGCGGCGGGGGCGTGGCACGTAAAGGGGGCGTGTGCGTGGCGATTTAGTGTTCCGCTGGGGGCAGGCGCGTTTAATTATCCGTCTTAAAGCAATTCCATTGTCCGAAAATCAGCACAGGTAGAGGGATGAGTGAGTGAGCTCCCCAGGTGGATTGACCATGAGTCCTCACCCTTGTTGTTGAGTGTTATGATGCACGGAAGAATATTTTATAAATAAAACTAGTAAATTGTTGCTCTACATAAATGATTTTTATTTCGTTTACTGGTTTCTTTTGGCAGCATTTGCTTATATTTCTATTAACCAGAAAGTGTCTTTAAAGAACCCGAAAGTCCTCTTAGAACATGAGTAAGTTTTAAAGCCATCAACACAAGGGTATATTATTTCCTAGTAGAAAACAGCTCATTTATCATACATATTTAACTTTAAATATTAAATTTCTTAAATATAAATATAAATAAATTAAAATGTAATATTTTTTCCTGTGCACTTCCGCCGCCCATGATTTGTGACTCACGAGTGTTGGACACACGTTAGCTGCATTTGCATGACACACTCGTGCCGGCCCTCGGCCACGCCCCTTTCTGCCTGCATAATTGGCGCCAATCAACTGCATTAGCAGTTGGCCAGGGGGATGGTGGCAAGCGAAAGAGGCGGTAATAACGACCCAAGGAAGGAGGGGGCCTGTCGTGCAACTTCCGCTGCCTTCTGGTTAGCTGCGCTTTTTTTCCCCCTGGCCGCTTTCGCCGGCCAAAATAGAAATGAAATAAGTATCTGCATGGCCAGCCGGTCATTAGCGGCGACATTTCAGCCCCTGCCCCGCGCCCTGCCCCCTCGCTGGACGTCCTGCGAGCTCCTTCGGCCCGCTCACTCGTTTCCGCTCATGGCGAAAGTTTTATGAGATTCATAACTTTGCCCTGGCTTCCATTCCATTCTCTCTGGCTTTTTTTTGCATTCTGTGCAGCTTGTGCAACGTCTCGTCTCATTTTTATTGCTTGCTTAATTATGGAGTCACTTTACATTGACACGCTCCAGAGTCGCCCTGCCCAGCTCCCGGCTCCTGCAGCCACTGACCCGTGCGCACTCCATGAAAATGATGCAAAATAAATAGCAAATAATTCGGCGCAAGCCGCTTAAAAGTTAGCAAACTATGGCCGGGGCCAGCTCCGAAAGTTTAACTTTGTCATAACCTCTTTTTGTGCGGGATACTTTTGCAGCAGCACCGCCGCCGTGCCCCCCTTTATGGTTAATTAGCAGCAGCTCGAATTTCCCTTTAAATATTTACGGGCAACAAAACAAAGTGTCTGACAGTTGACAAGCCTGGCCTGCTTATTAGCGATTTTTTTGCATACCAATGATGAGGTTAAAATATATTTGTAAAGTTTCAGGAAGTAAGTTTTAAAGTTAAGTTATTTATGTGATTATAAGTACTTTTTTCTGCTAAGGATTAGTTATATTCTTATTTAATATGAGTTGTAAATAATTATTTCACGTTTTTAGAACATAATTCAATAGTTTCTATTATAAGAGAATGTACATTTCCTTGAACTTCTTTAGAGTCATCACAGCGGGTTAATAAGTACACTTAAATAATGATAACTAAGGACACAAAAATCAAGGGCAAATGCTGTACCGTGATTTCCATGCTAATTGCTGGCACTCACCTCCAGTCTACCTGCGTTGTTTGGGTTCATCAACAGCAATTAAATAAACACAAAAATCCCCCGTGCAGCGGCGCGAGCGTTAAGCATACGCCGCGTTGGCCGCAAGTGGCGGCGGTTTTGGCTGAAAGCGCGAAAACTTGCAGCCTGCCAGCAGCTCAGCACGAATCTCACTCTCGGCAGCTCTCGGCCTCTCGACAAAAACAAGCCACAATGGACCATTAACTGGTTGACAACAACATCAACAACTCGTGCCGCCACCCACTAAGCAATCCCGGGTTTTACGTTGGCTTTAGGTTTTTCCACCGTCGCCATGCGCTGGAGTCTGACGGAATCCAGGGCCAAGTCAAACGGCACTTCCGCTCCGGGAGGAGCACAGCCAGCGTCACCCTTTCCGGCACTTGGTGTCGCGTCCAGCATTTACAGTTAACCACATTTCCGTATTTTGCATCCCGGTGACTTCCGTCACAGCATGGGGCCGGAGCCGGGCTGCGGAAAAGGTGAGGACGAAAAGAAGTTCCAGTTGTCATATGCACGGTTCGAGTTGGAGTTTTGTTTAAATAATTGAAGCAAAACACTTGCGGATGGCTCATACGCCGCCCGGTCTGTGTCAACTGGGGCCGGGCAAGAAGTCAGCTCACTAATGAATAAATCAGCATGCACTGGACATGAGGCGAAGAACAAAGCGAATGGACCAAGTCCTGTTGGCACTAATGAAGTCCTGCAGTGGGAGAAATGAAGAGAGAACTATTACAACAACATTTCGGTAACAAATTTTAAATATTTCACCTCTGTTTGCTCCTTAAAATTCAAGCTGTTCTCAGAGTTCACTGTATATTTAAATTTCTTTGAATTTACCCAAATTTCAAGGCATTTTCTGCCAGTGCCCAGCTGTGCGCACGTGCGTTGCCATTCGGTTTCGAAGCTGCAAACACAGAAAACACGAAATCTCTTTGCCTCTTTCGGACAAATCAATTAGTTGGCGGAGGAAGGCCCTTTCCTGGGAGGTGGGAAATAGGAAACGGCAAAAGGGGGCAAGGAAAGCCAGCTCTTAATTATGCGCCAATGTTGCCATTGCAGTTGCCATGACAATCCAAACTTATTCAATGGCCACCGAGCGGATCACACACGCACACACAATGGCAGTCAAGTGCCGGGGCCACAAACTTCGCCCGTTGCAAGATGGGAAAAAATCTCTATGCACATAAACAGTTTACAGTTGAAAAGTTAAAAGCATGCCAACACCTGCTCGCACCTGCACAGAGATTTTCCGGGGGAAATTTGTGGCATTTACATGATTTGGCCTCACACACACACACTCGCCCTGCCGCAGAGACACTCTCAAATTTTGACAGTTAACAAATTTCTGGGCAAAAGTTTGGCACATGTTTGCCATTGACAGAGAATTATGCCCGGGCCAGGGACCAGGACCAGGATCTCCGGGAATGGGCTGCAAAATTAAGTGAAGCATTCGTGCGTGCCCGGCAGAGGTGAGAAACTGCAAACAGTCAACGGGCCCAGGAACAGTCCTCTGCTGCTGCTGCCAGATTTTCCGATTTTCCGGGGGCTCCCTTACACTTTTGTTTGCCTTTATACTTTTTTTGCGTTGACATTCCGGCTGCTAAGTAAATTAATTAAAAGCATTTTACCGCCCAGGAGCCGTAGTCTCTGCCAATCAATTTGCCGCCAACAACTCAATGTTGCGACACATCTCCGGAATTCTGGTCAGGAGCATTGCAATATTAACTGCATTTCGTCGGAAATGTGATGTGATTTGCCCCGAAAGCTGGCTAAAGTGGTTTTCTGGCCAGAACCTTTGAGGAATTTATGGATTTATTAATTGAGTGCCGCTTATGGTTTTGAAACAAATAATGCCTTCTGGCAGACTAAATGTCAGGTTATTTCAATAATTTATTTCAGGATAAGGTGGATTACAACGCTGATGGGCTTATACTTTAATTTTTTCACTTCAACTTTGTGGATTAAAATTAGTATTTGTATTTTCTATTTTGATTCCTAATGATTTTAGTAGCTCTAGCTCTAAGCTGTTGAAATAGTTACTTAAAACCTTAAAGAAACTATTATACAATCTCTCATAAAGCATAATAATAACTTAGAAAGTTACATCAAATAATATATTAAATTCCCAAGGGATCCCGCATCTCCTTGATTAAAGTTCCCATTTTGTCCATGTCTTTCCCAAACTTGACCATATTTGGGATCATCTTTAACCATTCTGGCGACAATCCGCCTTGGATTTACACTTTCAGCCACATAATTTTCGTCCTGGCCACAGCTGCCGAGAACGTGGTCGTCGGCGGGTAGTTATTGATATAGGATATAGGATATATAGGGGGACAGGCAGATATTGGGAATATGGAGGAGCCTGGGGTCGCATGTTTCAGGGGATGCTTTGTGGGCCACACAACTGTTGTCACCGCTTGACCAAGACGCCGAAGGACACCGAAACTGTTTTGTCTTTAAACTTTTGGGCGACAAGCAGCCGTCCTAAATCTTAGCCCGTCGCATACATGCAAACTAGAGGAAAAGTCGGGGGAGTGGCGTCTGGAGAGAGGAAATTAAGTGCTGACCATTTTTCGACATGTCCCCACAGCCCCTTCCCCCTGCATTCATTTCACTTTGCACTATTTTCGGATTAAGTCCTGCGCCTGTCATGTTGATTTGTACGTCTTTGTGTGAGTGTGTGTGCCGGGGGGTGTGTGTCCCGGAGGGTGTGTGTTTCTGTGGCAGTGGGTGTGTGCGCTGGAGCCACGTCTGCGGTTGCAGCGATGTTGGTGTCGGAAAAGTTGAATGATGGCGCTTGCCTTCGTTCAACCTTTCCCGCCCTCCCATGTTTTCTCTCTTCCTGCTGCCCGCTCCCACTTTTCCCTCGTTTTTCGTAACCGCTTTCCCTCGTTCGCTGTGTGCGTGTGGCACCCAAATATTGTTAATCCCATTGATTTGTGTTAATGATTGTCATTGACACTGTTGACAGAACTGTTTTGCGCATCCCTAGCCCCTATTCGGGCCCCGTTTCCGGTTCCGGGCTTGCGGTCACTGGTCTTTGGTGTGTGCTCCCTGGTCTCCGCCCTCTGGAAGCCAAATTTTATGAACGGTCGCCGTAGCTGCCAGCTGAGGTGCTAAATTCTGTTTTGGCTTTGTTTAAATTTCCTGCCCGCCCATTGCCCACACAGACAGAAAAGCTAGGCAGGCAAATGACATTTTGGATGAAGTTCTATAGCCTGTAGATATAAAATAATATTCTAATTGGGGAAATTTCAAACCCAAATCAAGCTCGATACAATATTTTTCCCCAGTGCATTCAAGGACAATTCTCTCTGGCTCACTTGAGCGGCTGCAACTTGGAAATCTCGAGTGGACCAAGTCCGGGATGTGGGCCGCCCTGCCGCCTATTCCCGCCTCTCTGTTTGCCTGGGTGCTTGGCTTGTATTGATATTTCACGAGAAATCAACACAACATACAAATAGTCAAGAGCAGGCTTCCACCCCGCACATTTCCCCGCTGCCCGGGCTCCACACACACCTTTGAGAGATTTCCAACTTTGTCACCATTTGCAGCGGAAATGAAAAATCAAATCGAAGAAAGGCACAGGAAATGTAGCTCTTCGCTTTTCACTTCGACTCTCGATGTGCGAGTGTGGGCCAGGCGTGTGTATGGTGTGTTTGTGCTGTTTAAATTTAGCCAATGTCTATAGAAGTGACTGCTGGAGAGCCTCTCCACTGTCTACTACAAAACTCGCTCTATCTGGACCAGGATCTGTGTCTGTGTCCGTGTCTGTGGCTGTCCTTGCAGCTCCACGTGGCGCCTTGTGAGTGTGTGTTTTGGCAGCCCAAACATACATGCATGTGCCTGCGCCAGTGTGTCGTGGGTAATACCAATAGGTATAGGTATATTTACCACTCCAGAACAGAGTCAAGCTCAGACATGAAATTGTATTTTTATTGTTCTTCGCTACGTCGTTCTCAATGCTCTTTCTGGGAATTTAGCCTAAGGGAAAGGATGAATGGAGAGGGGTTTGAAATCTCTCATTGTGATGGCCTAAGTATTTATATTTTATATTTTAGCCAGTTATTCTGATTTAAACATTCTTTTTCTAAGACTCATCTCAGTAAGCTTTTCTGGTTATGCCCAAAGAACTATAAATATTTTCTAAGAATGCATTAAAAATGTATTAAATAGATTTCCTTTCCCCATTTCTTTTCAAACGAAGAGTAACCGCACTTCGATTGTGCCAATTCCGGCTCATTCCCTTGTTTTCTCTCAGCATTTGTCTGCGCTTGAGACGTTTTTATCGTCTTGGCCATAAGCCTAAACAAATACAAACAATTTTGTCTCAAGAAATGGGCGAGAAGGGGAGGGCTCTATATGCGAAGCAAATCGGAAACAGCAGAGCCAACAGAAATGAAGGAGCACTGAAAAACAAATTGTAAAAGGCTATAGAAAAATATAAACAGAAATCAGCGGGAACAGAGTGAGCAAACGCTGTGAAAATAGAGGAAAATCAATTGATTTCGGCTCAGACACTCGACACTTCACACTCCACAAACTGTTGCTCCTGATTTATTGAAATCATTTACCGCAAATCAGACAATTCCCGCACAAACTGTACAACTAATTAAATGATGAATGCCTGCGACAACAGCTCGGGGACCTGAGCTGCCTCCGGTGGCGTGTGCAAATGCATCTAAGGCAATAGTTTGGGGCAACACACAACACGGAGTACGGCATACGGAATACGGAATACGGAATGCCGAGCGATTCCCAGAAGTTTGATTGAACAATGAATGATTTAATTAATAAATAAATAGGTGTGTGCCTGCGTGTCTCATTCTCTCTCTCCGTGCGTTGCAAAATTCGATTGCAGCAGTGAAGTGTGGCACAACAATTAATTATTGAGCCCGACGTGCGTCTTGTTCTCGGGCTCCATCTACTTCGCCCTCTGCCGTGTCGGTTCAGGTGCAACGGTGCGTATGCGTGACAACGTGTTGCAACACATTTGTCGATTGTTGCAACTGCAGTTTGCAGTTTGCATTTTACAGCTTACTGCCCACTCTGCCATTTTGTCTGCTGTTTACTATTTGCCGGACTCCGCCTGCTGTTTGATTTCAACTGCAAAATGGACCACAAATCAAATGGACAAAGCTACAAAGTCACACATCCTCTTCGGACTCTGATACGGACTTGCAAATAGAGTTTGCTAGACCCAAGCAAATCGAACGCAGCTCCCGGGCTCACTTACAGATCCAGTTACACTTGCCTGCAGAATTGAATTGGCCATCGAATCGAATTACCATATGCCGGATTGAGGGTTAATTTCGGCAAGAGGCTCCAACGAAGCCGGGCCAATCAATTCGCCATTGTCGGCGGTGGCTGCTACTCAATATTTTAGCAAAATTTCGTATTTATTGCGGTCTGCTATAAGGAACTCCGCACCGAGACATCCTGAATGGGGGGGGGGGGAGGAGTGCGGCTTCGAGCCGCAAACTAGTTGGCTGAGCACTTCTCTTGCGCGGCAACCGCAACACAGCACACAGAAACTTTCACAATCGAAAATGATAGCCCGAAGGGGGCTCCCAAGAAAATTTGTGTGAGTTTGCTGCACGGAGGACCTGCTGCCTCCTTTTCATTTGTTTCATCCCGGCTGCTGGCTGCCACCGCCTAAGCCATCAAAGCCGCATAATACAGAGAATGTTCGAAGCCAGGCCAGCCCCAGAAATTGGCGGAGTATGTTGCCTGCCCCGCGGCGCTTTCCGAATACTTGCCACTTGGTGCTTGCTACTTCATGAAAATGCAATTAGTGCGCGATTTGAATTCGATGGCCCTGGGTAATCGCGTTCTTAGGGAGCAAAATGAGAAGCTACTCTCGGCTTCAAAGACAAAAGAATTCAATTATAATTGCATTATGGCCAAAAGTTTAGGCACAGCAGCGTAATGCGATCAAAATATTGAAAACTAAACGCATTTGAAAGTCCAAAGGGGGGGTGGTGAAATTATGGAAAATGGAAAACGGTGAATGGCGAATGGCGAATGGCGAATGGCAGATGCCAAATGGGGGTCGATTAGGCGGGCGAATCGCACTTAAATGGCTCAATCAGACGTGAAATTTGTTCATTTGCGCCAGCCGAGTGCATGAGCAAATGCATGATTGAATGGCACACACACTGCACTGCCCTACACTCAGGTGTGCACACACACATCAGCCTAGACATGACGTCAAAAGGTGAACGGAATGAAATTGAAATATAAATACAAAACGCATCAGGCGCGTAAGCAGAGCAATCAAGCGCGAAATCTGTGCACGACGCAGTCTCGCTCTCTGAGACAAAGGGACAGAAAGGGACGGCCGCGGCTCTAGAGAAAGAGATGGCAACTGCTGAAGGGACCCAGGAATGTGTAGACATCATTTAAGTCACTCCAGCATAAGTACACTCGCCCACACACAGAGGGAGAGTGGCATCGAGGGGCTGTGGCACCGCCAAGGCATCTGCCAATACATTGACATTATTGACTTGCTGTCGTGGCATGCAAATAACAATGCCCAGCCCTTTTCCCCTAGATTTTCCCACAATTTCCCGCAGCTTGCCCTCCATATTCGGCAAAAATATTTGCCAGTCGAGACGAAAAATTGGCAGCGAAGCGAGCCGGCTAAACAAACAGGGAAAACAAAAACAATGGCGTCTGTCTAGCAACGAAAAACTACAAATACAGCACCACCAATAATGCATTTAGCAATAACAATGGACACACATTCGATTTAATTTCATTTGTCAAAGTGTTCACTTAGTTTTTATTCACAAAATCGGACAAAAAAGCTGGTAAAAAAGCAATAAACCTATAGTTATGGGATCAACTGAAGTTGTAGTTCAACAATTCAGTAGGTGTTTCAAAACAAATTTATTTATCGCTTTAAGTTTTTTGTTATATGTATCAGCAGAGTGTTCTGAGCTTTACAAAATTAATTAAATTACTAAAAAACATTCAGTACTCATAGTTTAAAGAATTTATTGGGTATATTTTAAATGAAGAGTTGTATTTTATCAGTTATTTTATTTCTTTAAAGGTTAAAATTTATAAATATATATCAATTTATTCATAGTCTTTACATTAATGTATTTATTTGTGTTTAAATTATTGAAGTTTTTGATTGTAAAGTAATAATAACAACAAATAACTGATGCAAGTTTACAAAGCAAAAGCAAAACAATACCTTCAAGGGCTCCATATATTATTAAAATTTAATTGCGCCTTTACAGAAACCGGTTAAACTTGATCTACAGATCCAGAGATGTATTGAGATGAGTTGATGGCTCATCTTCCCAGCCTCAGTTGAATCTCAACATGCCAAGCGAATGGAGTAAGATAACTGTCGGCTCTCGGCTGTCGACTGTCGGAAAGTCCAAATTCAGGTAGTAATCCCCCCTGCCTTGCCTTTTCTCTCCCCAGTTTTCCTAATTCTCTGCCTGGCACCAATGGCCTCCGGGGGCACTACGGCGCCATCGCTCGGCGCCAGTCCGATCGTCTTCGCCCGGAATCTGTTCCGGGCCATCAACGAGGATGCCCCACCGATGAATATCATGGTCTCGCCGGCAGCGGCCCGTAGTGCCATGACCCTGGTTTTCATGGGGGCCGGCGGAAAGAGTGCGGACGAGCTGCGCTCCAAACTGATCCTGGGGGCAGCCAAGAAGCCGGAGATCGCCAGGCAGCACGCAGAGTCCTGGAGCCGGGAGTGCTCCTGTGCGGAGAAGGGAGTGGCCCTGCAGCTGGTCACCCGATTGTTTGTCGACGAGGAGGTGGATCTGCGGCCGGACTTCAATCCGCAGGCGGAGGAGTTCTTCAATGCCTCGGCGAATGCGCTTAACTACACGGATGCGGAGGCCTCGACAAAGAAAGTAAATAAGTGGCTGGAGAAGCAGACATTTTACACAGTGCGCAACTTCCTCACACCGGAGGTCTTTAATCCCGAATCGAGCGTGATTCTGGTCAACTCCCTGTTCTTCCGGGCCAAGTGGAGCCGGGGGTTTCCCCTGGATGCCACCGCGCTCGGCGATTTCTGGATTAATCCTCGCCAGCGCATGCAGGTGAACATGATGCGGCAGATCGGCCAGTTTCGCTACGGCGAGTCCAAGAAGCTCAAGTCGCAGATCCTGCAGCTGCCCTTCGAGAAGTCCAACGTGACCATGCTGTTTATACTGCCCAAGGCCATCGATGGACTGAGCTTACTGGAGGAGAAACTGAAGGAGTTCGACCTGAACGAGGTGGCCGCCAGGACACACCTAAACGAGGTTGACGTGACGCTGCCAAGGTTCCGAATCGAGTGCGATATTGATCTTAAGGTGGCCCTGCAAAAGGTAAGCAATAAATTATATTGGATTTATTTATAACAGAATCAACTTTATTTATACTATAGTTGGGAATCAACAGGGTCTTTGAGTCAGGCCTGGCGGACTTGAGTGGCATTTTTGGCAAGAACTCACCCCAAAGGATATCGGAGGCCAGGCACAAACTGTTTCTGCTGGTCAACGAGGCTGGCTGTGAGACGGCTCCTGAGACGAGTAAGAACTTGATTGAACTATAAAGGAGATTACAAAATATACAGATAATTTTTCCCTAGAAACCAAGACTAAAAAGGTTAAGAGGAATCCCGATCGCAAAACCTTCAAGGTCGACCGTCCCTTTGTCTTCGCCATTCGAAACCAGAAGAACGTCTTTTTCGTGGGCCACTTCATTAAGCCCTAATTGTGGATTGGATTCGCATATATATACAGATATATACAGGCAATCGCTGCTAAATGGCAATATCCCCATGAACATCAAATTATTGCCAAACAAATGTACACAATGCACACCAAATACAAAGGGCAGCCGGCCGAGGCAGGGGCTTTCGGGGTGCCAAACAAATGGCGAAATGGCGAAATGGCAAAATGGCTGCCGGACAGATCATTGCGAAATTTCGCAGATAGGCGAAGGAGGAAACGGAAGGCGAACGGGAAAGAGGCAACAAGGAAGCGGCGGCTGGCCAAAACCAAATGAAAAGTAACGGCTGCCAGGGAGTGAGGCTACGAAGCCGGAGGTTTAAATACTCTTTCTGTCTAAATTTTAAGTGCCTCGAAAGCATTTTTCATGTTTAGTTTTTAGAGTTTTCTTTGAAGAAATAACTATTAATCGAATATATTCTACTTATTACAAAGCTTTAAAATACACAATAAAGCTGCTTGTTTAGGTATTTTATAACTTATTAAATTTTGCATTGGCCTTAAGAACTTTTACCTGAAAGAGCAGTCCAAGTTTCAAGTAGCCATAAACAGAGGGACAGCAAAAATAAGTTAACCTCTCTCCAGAGAGAGTAGGTAAAAAACGGCTGTAAACGAGCAACGCCGGGATTCTTTGGCCCAGCACAGGGAAGCCAACTTGTTAGCCAATTTTAAATACAACTGCTGCCACTGACAGTAATCAAGATTGCACGGCACTGGCGGCGTGGCTACAACAATGCCAAATGCCATTCCGGCCAGCAAGGGCCAACAATTGAAAAATAAGTAATTTCTCAACTGTAGTGAAGTTCAGAATCGCAGAATGGCGCAGGGTGGCGGAGCAGGCAATGGGATGGCCAAGGAGCAGGAGCTGGAGCAGCAGGAACAGCAGCTGAGACAAGCAAAGTCCGAGCAGGAATAGGAATCGGAATCGGAGTCCCTCATCCGGTTGGAAAACTTTGCCCGTCCAATTCATCGATGATTGTCGTGCCACGCGATTCTGTCCCCGACACCGCCGTCTGCCATTGATGGCCATTCCAGCTCCATCCCCAGCTCCACCTACAGCTCCAGTGGCCGGTGTGCCGAATGTTTATCTTTCTGCCGAGTTCGCCCCCACGGAACTGCTCTTCCGTCATCGCAGCGGAAGTGCAGCTGCACAAACTTCAGCCAAACCCGAGGGAATCTCTGGCCGTGGAGTCCGTCTCTCTCGCAGCCAGCGGCCTGGTGTTGCTTGTGTCAAATGCTAATGCAAAATGTCACAGTAATCAAATTACCCGAGTGGGGCAAAGTATGAAATGAATTCGATTTGTAGCCGGGGCCCATGAATAATTACACATAAATATGGAATTTCATATACCGCTTGCCACTGCGGGGGTAATCCAATTAATTTAATTGCTTTGCATGCGGCCGAGTTTGAGCGGCAATCGACAAAAAACTGACCTCTCTCATTCCGTGCATAATGAATAGGAATAATAATACTGCAATTGCAATTGCAACTGGCCCAATTATGGGCCAGGATCGATTCTGGGAAATGTAATTTAAAAGCAATCAAACGCATCCACATGCAAGGACGAGCGGAAAGTGCCGGCGGTCACCGAGCATTAGATCTTTGTCGGTCTTTAAGGGGGCTAAGTTTGTGGGGGGAAGCTTATTAGGGGTTTCCTTGTCATCCCAAAACACACACAAGGGGGGAGGCCTTAGGTGGAGTCAATTGCCTCACAAAGGACCAGCTAGCAACTTGATAGCTCCCATAAGGGAGTAAACGGAGCAGTTGCAATGTGGAACAATCAATCTATAAGTTGTTATCCAAAGATTAAATTGTGTAGATGCAAGTCATCTTTAGAAGCCTTTAGGTATAATGTTTGTAAATAGTATTGAATATAATTTAGCTTAAATGAGGTTGCCTGGCTTAAACCTTTCCTATCAGATAATTGCTTGACAACCTCACGGATCTTCCTGTCCGGAAGTAACCTCTTTTATCTGTCATATGTGGCCAAGTTAATCAACTAACTGCTAAGCCAGCCTTGCCTGCAGAGCACATCCTTTGGGGCCAAACTAACTTATTTATGGGTATCCTTGGCTTTGACTTACGTGCCTGCCATCTGAATGAAGTTTCGCTCCGTGCGAATTATATGCATATGAGTTGGGTGTCCTGTGTGCGGGTATCGCCACTCCGCAGGATCCCAGCCAGTGTCTATCGCCACATGCCGCAGGAAATTACATTTCAATTTTAAAACGACTCTCATTGCCAGCTTCCGTTACAGTTGCTCACCTCCATTTGCCCATCTCAGCGCCATCTCCATCTGCACAGCCATAGCCATAGCCATCGCCATCGCCATCGCCAGCTCTATCGCCATCGTCATCGCGGCAGGTGGCCGTGTGGCAGGTGTGGCATTTGAGCAGGTGGGGGGGTCAGGGGGAGCTGCCCAGGTGAGTGAGCGGCAGCACACAAAATGGCCTGCCATGAGCGGCACTTATCGCTCGACTGCAGCTTAAGCGCCGGTTAATCCATCACAAAAGTGCATGCAGTCCCTGCATTCCCCTCCGGTCCAACAATTTCCATGTGCTGCAAGGCGTGCAAAGTGCTGCCGTTGCTGATAATAAGCCGTCATCCAGGCAAAACTCCTGATGAGCTCAAACTGGAGCTGAAACTGATGCCTGCAGTGAGAGAAACTCAGGGAGGAGGTCAGTTACTGGTAATCATCACGGGTTTGTAGAAGAAATTGAAGGGGAAAATAAGGTAGGTAATGGCTGGGAAAATATATGACGAATTTCCCTTGTGAATTATCAGAATGCCCAACTGATTTCCCCACTTTCTCTGCGTGCACAACAGCTTTCCTGTTGGACACGGCACACGGCGCAAGGCTTTTCATTGTGGTTACGCATACGCCGCGTTGCCCCTTTGGCAGGCATGCGTGCCATAAACAGCGGACGGAAAAGTTGGGGGGGATGTGGAAACGGCGGCAGCCGGAATATCCATTCCACTTGCAGCGAATTGCAAGTCAACAGCCAAGTGCCTTAAGTATGCAAAAAGAAATCCGTGAGCGCTGCGCTGAACTCTTAACTCAAGTCTGGACAGGTGATTTAAAAGCCATTTGTCAGCCGGCAGAGGCGGAGGAGGAGTCGCTGCTAGACTTTCACTGCGGGGTCTGGGTGATTGGCTTGGGTCAGTGAAATTATTCAAATTATCCCCTAGAAGATTTGCGCTGTCAGGATCCGGCTGTGGACGACTGTTTAAGGGGAGGCTGCAATCAAAGGGCCTTAGTGGCATTCTTTTATCGCCCATCCGCATCCGCGTTCGCGTTCGCGTCTGCCGTCCACGCAATCCTCCAGTTGACAGCCAACAGCCAGGAGCTGCGAACTGGGAACGGGGAGCCATGGGGCCTGAGCCCCATTTGTTGTTGCCAATGGCAACCGACTGAATATCCCATCTATTATAAGTGCTTACCACTCGCCGTCGAGCATTGACATTTGGCTAATGGCAAAAATGTCACCGAAATGCAGACACAGACACGGACGCAGACGGGCAAATAAACAGCTTGCCAAAGAGAGGGGCGTGGTTGGTCTGGGCGAGGGGACGGCGTGGTGCGGAAGCCTCCAAGTAACAATGGAAAACAAAGGCGAATTGGGGAAAATCATAATTCCACAACCTTGACCCATCAGGTTTTTCAATCAGCTTACCTACAATTTCGCTTTCCAGGCCATCAATCATGTTTTTCGCATCAATTAAGGGGGGTTAGACTTAACAAGGAATACATTAAATTCCCGAAATCAGTTTGTTGGGATAATTTAAAACTACTTTCAAATGGTAACTATAATTTAAAGAAAACTTTTCAGGCATACTAAACATTTAGTTTAACTTATTCATGCTCTCCCCCATACAGTTTTCCTCAGTGCACTTTAAAATAAAATGTGATTCGAAATGCAAGGACCTCAGTCTATTTATCAAATCTTCGGAGGCAACATTTCTTATCCACAGCCCCGCACTCATAATTCATTTAGCAGCGGGATGTGAGTGCGAGTCTGTGGTTGTGAGTGGAGCAAATCAAAGGCAATCATAAATCAAATTATTTGATTCATTGATTACATAACACATGCAATCGTGAGCCGCAGTGTGTGTGTGTGTGGCAGCTGTCTTAACGCGCCTATTTAATCAACCCAAACCCATGGCCCAAATAGCCCATATATCCCACATTTCCCAGATCCCCCATGACCCATATGAGCCATTCGAGGACCCACAGAGCCCAAGGAGCCCGACTATTGATTAATAACAATGCCCAGCATGGAACCATGAAAGAAAATTGCCTGCCTGGATTTGCTAATGGGCCAGGACCCCTGCTCCTTCCCTCGCTTCCTCCTACCGATGATTGCCCTCCAGCTTAAAGCTGTTACAAAAATATGGCAACAATTAAAATTGCTTTGGCCCCATTGTCTGAGCACACACAAAAGCAATTAACTGTCCGATTTGATAACAATGACAAATATAAATATACAAGTGTGCAGGGAAAGAAAAAAGGTTTATTTCGGGAAGAGGGAAAAGGTTAATAAATAATTATAACTAAACAATCAACTAAGGTATGTATTTTTGTATTAAATTCATCAATATTTGTAGTATCTTAATAATTACTTTGACTTAAATATTGTATATTATATTGTAATTGCTTTGTCTAGATAATATAACTCATTAACAAACTGCTTACAAAAAATATGCATTTAATTAAATAATAAAGTAAATGTATTGTTAGTAGTGCCTTAAAGACAAGTATATAATTTAACTGCATTATGAGGCAGTTCTAAGGACTCCAACTACTTCTAAACTAATTCCAATTAGTACCATTTAGGTGTATAATTCATTTTGTAATACAACTCCCTTATTTCGTTCAGTGTCCTTGTGCATGGGCCGTAATTGAAAAGGACTCGATGCAGCCACAGTCTGGTAAATGACTAAAAAACATACAAAATATACAAAATACGAAGGGTGAGTGGCAAGGGACGGTGGAGCGGCACTGAGATGGCATGTCCGGGTCGCAAATGTTATGACAAGTGATGTCGCCCCTTGTTTACTTTGCCGGCATGCTGGCAAAATTCTCGAAATTGTTTTTTCATTACACCGACGACACACGATGACACCGAGGCGGGGAAAAATCGAGGGGCGAGGCTGCACTTTGCTGCACTCCCGCGGCACGAAGACAATAACTCATTAACATAACATTGGCAAGTCGCTAGCCGGCTTTCAAGTTGCAAGTTGCTCAGTTGCACAGTTGCCAGCTGCAACATATGCGCCAACATTTCACGCTGTCAATCAGCGAGCAAGTTTCGGCGACAACAGAACACAAAACATTTTGACATTTGCCAAATGTCAGCGGGGCCAGATGATGAATGCGCCCCAGATCCTGGATTTCCAGGATTTTCCACGCTTCCTCATTTCCCTCATCCCGAGAGCAGTCCCAGGAAAACGCACCTTTTTGCATTTGGCAATTTAACAGACGAAACTCTGGAACAACAGACAAATGACCACAGAATGTATTTTATTTCCAAATACACTACAAGGAGAGCTTCGAGACTTGTTAAGTCAAGTGCTTTTAAGTATTTCTTTAAAAATATACTGAAAGTAGAAATTAGAGTCAGTAGTCACTGGAAATATTGTTTGTTATAGGTTTTAAATATACTCCCTTCCAATTAACCTATTTTAAAGTGACTTTCGATTACTGATTAAGCAAAAATTTCGTTTTCTAGGCCAGAAACCATTGCTTTCTATGAAACATACTATTTGACTTCATTTTCCTGGCTCCTTTATAAATAAAATATATTTTAGAGTATTCCCTTAGCCATCCCTGCATAACCATCATATTTTCCTTCGCTTTTTGTTTTATGTCTCTAAGCACTCGCGGCGAAGATGAACGACAACAAAAAACAATGACCAAGAATAATTGCATGAAATAAAAAGCGGATTTGCATTTTAGATTCCCAGCGTCCGGCGCTCGTCCACCTTTGCAATACTGTTGATTTTTGTGTTGTCATTAGAGCGGGAGATAGTCCTGGAGCAGGGCGGGGCGGCAAGGACCTCCTGGCCGGGAAAATATCTCAGCTTGTCCGCTGACAGTCGAGCTGGGGGACCGAAAGTGGAAACTGCTTGGTCTCCCCGATAAGAAGTGCAGCCAGGCTGAGGGGAGACCCCAGGGCCAGGCGGTGGAAAGCCACTCTGAGTAAATGTCACACACAAAACTAATACTCGGGACCATTTTTTATGACAGCCTGTGTCCGGCCCCAGCCACTTTTTGGGTGGGAACGAGGGAGAGCTGCACTGCGAATAAAATGTTTTAAAAAAGGCTTTTGTATATGTGGACATTTAGTAAGAAAACTAAGAACTAAGGAGATAAGAGAAGATAATATTAGGAAAATAGTAGAGGAAAAGGCTATTCAATTCCACAGATATTACTTTAATTAATAAATTTTAAAGTGAATCCAAATATTTCCCCGCGATTTGGATGCTTATTTGAAGGTCAAGTTTATTTTACTGAATTTATTTAACAACTTTGACTCTTCCGTCTTCTATTTCTCCTAAGTGCCTGGTTTAAAGTTCTTGTTGTAGCCATTTAATTTTTGTCATTTTGTGCCCTGTGCCCACGGCTGAGTTTTCGAGTCCTCGGTGTTTAGTTACATGTTTGTCTTTGGGGACGGCGTCGGCGGCGGAGGGGCTCCGTTGATGAAGTGCCGGCCAGCTTTAAAGTGGGCCATATATTTTTATGATTCCCTCCCGCCGCTCCACGGATTTTGATGAGATTTGCCTGGGCCAACTTTTTGCGGTTTCTTTGTTTTTTATTTACGCTCATTTCACATAATGCGGGAAGTTTGATGTGTTGTGATTTGCTTTTGATTGTTGGCATATTTCGGGCGGGGAGTGGGAAACGGCGCCCGTCCTTGGCAATTAGTTGGAAAAGAAAGCGCGGAAGCCGAAGGAAATGCGAAAAGTGAGTGTGAATATTTTAGCTAAATTTTGCAGAACGAAACCGCAGCGCAAATAAATGCGAAAAATCCCACCCACCGTCCTCCGGGCCCTGTATGGGACAATGTAACATGCAAATTTTGTGGCGAAGGACTGCACAAAAAGCGGTTGCAAGGAGCACCACCAGCAGCAGCAGTGGCAGCAGCAGCAACTATTTGCGCAAACAGAACAAGCGAACGAACAGCTTGTCTAATTGTAATCCGAGTTGTAAGTCGTTTAAAACAGACAACGGACGATGTCAGTGGAGGAGGATCGGGGACTGGGCCAGGAGCCAGAGCCACAGCCGGAGCCGGAGCTGGACGAGCGCTGGAGTACTCGAATTAATTACCCTCGGAAGTTGCTTGGTTAACAACGCGCAGCGAAATGGAACGGCACACGGAAATGCCCAGAGCAGAGAGAGCAGAGAGCAGAGGACACTGGCCAAAATGATCACCTTCATAGGTCATTAAATCATGGACACTCTGGCCATTAATCCACCAACCAGGAGAGCTTAATTAAATTATTTTAAAATAAAGTTCTCTTAAATTGAACAATAAAAAGCACTTAAAATTCTAGAATAGAATAAAGAATTTTAAGTATTTTAAATCAAGTAGTTCTTGTGTAATTCAATTAAAATTAAAATTCGACAAATAATTGAATAACAGCTTGACTTATAAATCAGAGCGAAGAAAATTCAATTTAGAAACAGTATTTAAAAGTATGACAAACTAGAAATGACAGAAAGTATCAACATATCTATACTGCATCGATATATGAAGAGTTAAGTAAATCGATAACTTAACGTTACGATAAAAGTGCAATACGAAGTTTAATAAAGCCGATCAAATAAATAGAATAATATACTAGGAATATTTTCGATATACAGTAGAATCCGGTTATAACGACTTTCAAGGGACCGACGATTTTACGTCGTTATAGCCGGTAGACGCACAAACCGGAGGAGCAAAAAAACATTTTTTTTGTTTTTTTTTTATGGTTGCCATGTTCGTAATAGCTTTTAAAATAAAACAAATTATTTTTTAAATCAAAACGACAAATTTAATAAATTGCAATTAAAATACATTTTTTACTTGGAAAAAACAGAAATATAACGGGGAATAGGCTATGAGGTCTGCACACCAGAGCGGAAAAAAACATTGGCGAGGTATCAATACATCGACGTTTTTTCTTAAAAACATCGAATCATCGATGTAGGTGACACCGTCGGTTGTAGTTTAAATTTTTTGGCATTATTTCGCTGTATTTTTTTCCGGCACGTCGCAATAACCGGATGAATTGTCAAAAATCTCGTCGGTATAAGCGGTTCGTCGCTAAAAGCGGAGACGTACTAAGCGGAGGCCCTTTCATATAACTTTGTATGGGGACCAACCAAGCCATCAAGTTTTCGTCGTAATAACCGGTCGGACGCTATAAGCGGAGTCGTTATAACCGGATTCTACTGTATCTGTTACATCCATAAGGCTCAATACGGTTCTTTTCGATTTATAAAAATTCGATGTATCACAACTTACGATGTTTTCGATATATTGTAAAACGCGATATATTTCTAGACATTTCTATCATACTTTTCCTTTCGATATATGTACTTCCGTGTGGTGGCAGGCTTTAATAACAGCTTACCCTTAGGTCGTCTTGAATCAAAATAACGCCAAAGTAACAGCCCGAACCCAGGCTTGAAACTATTAAAGCTCATCTACAAATAAATGCCTGTCTATATCCGCATTTTCTCCCAGTGCATCAGCCAAATCGGACGCTTCGCTGTGTGGACTTTGCGTTCGGGAATGTCATCATCAACGCTCAAGTTCGCGTGCACAATGTGGCAGTGGCGACGGCGATGGCGATGGCAATGGCTCTGGCGCTGGATATCCCTGGGCCTGGTCCTTATACTGGTCCTGGTTCTGGTTCTGTCTCTGGCCAGGACTTGTGGCCGCAATGCAATGAAATTGCGACCACACCACGCCCCCAGCCGCCTCGCCTCCGTGCAAATGAATGCAGCGGAAATGAAATGAATTCGTTAGAGCCGCAAAAACGCAGCCAACGAGCTGCAATGAGAGCTGTGAACATTTCACAAACGGTTTGCAATTAATGAGTGCGAGCGTCCCGAAAAAACGAAGAGCAAGTGAGAAATCTATAAAGCTATGCGTCAAGTGGGTTGGTGGGTTGGTGGGTCGGTGGGCGTGGCTGTCAGCGTGGCCTTTTGAGCTGTCAGAAGCAGCCGCAGAAGCAGAAAGAGAAACATCAATCGGCCAAGTTATCACTTTGACATCGGACAAGTGTTGTGGCATGTGAAGCCCCGGGATTGTCTTGCCACGAATGTATACAATATACACGGAATAGCCGAGTATCCTGCCAGAGAGAGGAGGGCTCTCTTTGAACAGAGCTTAGCATAATGAGCTCAAATTAAAATCTTGTTAAAAGTGCAAAAGGCGCAGACACCAAAGACAAAAAAATATATAGAGGAGGAAGTGCAGGCAGAAAAACTATATAGAAATTATTCACGACATTTGCACGGGGCTGAGACACTGGGACCAAGACCGAGACCGAGACTGAGACTGGAACTGGGGCTGGGAGGGGACTCAGAACCTCCACTCGCCCGCCTGCACTTGACTTTCAGTTAATCCCGGCAAGCTACTTAAAAGTCATTGCAGCAACAAAAGCAGCAACAGGACGCGCTCAAAGTGGAGAAGTGAAGATGCAGCTGCAAAGGAAAACTTAATTAGAAAATTATGCGCGCAAGTCGAAAGAGCAGCATTAGAGATGCGGACGAGCGACACTAAGCCCTGCCAACGCCCAAGGACTCCCACTTCCACTGATTTGCATATTAAATGTCGAGAAGTGATTTCCTAATGAATCAAAAACCATCAAATTCGGCGGCTGGCAGCCTCGCCTCGTATCTCCTGCAGTTTTAATGATGGCTTCGCATTAATGGCTGTCAAAATTGTTGCTCCTTACCCTGCACTTAGACTCGAGATGCAGCACAACTTGGCCGGGATCTACTTATGGAACTTGCCTTGGCTTAAGTCTGCAGTCTGGTCTGTGTGCGAGTACATATCTGCCGGCATCTACCACGTTTTTTCCGGCTTTGTCAAAGCCAAAGCCAAGCGGATGGGACAGATAAGCATACATAAGTACAGTGTGTCTCGAAAAGGTATGAACATGCTGAGGAATATTCGAAGGTACGGGTACTCCTTGGACCTGCATTATTATTTTGCATGTTCGCTTGCATTCAGAGCTTCTAGAAATGCTTGAATTATGTTTGATATATGTATTTATTTACGTTCCGTTTGAGGTGTTTAAATTAACTTAGAAATGGTACTTATATTATAGTTAAAGATTATTTCAAAGATCTTAAGCTATGAATTCATTACATTATGATCAAGAAAAAACCATCAATTTGAGAAATATATATAATAATTGTTAGAACACCTCCCTTATTTCTACTTCAAACCTTTTCAACCGACTTACACTTTCGAATCCCTACTGCTGCTGTGGATACACTTATGTGTATTATGTGATTTTGGCAGGACAAACTTTTCTAGGAGTTGCCGGGACGCCGGGAAGCGATAATTTCACACACGACAACAACGAATCATAATTTTCTCGCATTGATGTTGATTAAGTTGTGCTTAAAGTTTGCCATCAAGCGACCCTCGTTACCGTTACCGCCCTCACCTCAAAGACACTTTGCGCATCAAGCTGCCTGACAGTCTCACGTGCCACAAGAGGTGGCGAAAAGTTTCTACCCCACGCGATGGATGGGGATTTTCTAGCGGAGCGAACCAGGAGAGCCAGTGGAACCGGGAGACAGTCGCATCAGAAGCCAATAAGGGCAGACATTAAAATTCATTTAATGGTCAATGCACTCGCACGAGTGCGGGAAATCGGAGTTGGTTGCATCATCGCCATCGTCGGGATCAAAACCAGACGAGCAGCTGACTAAGTTTTAATTGAACTTTAGTGAGTTCCCAAGCCCCAGCTTCGCAGCAGCGGCAAAGCCACAAAAGCAATGAACAACGTCAGAGACGGGGACAACTCCGAGGACAGAGACAGGGACAGGCACGGGCGAGGGCGAGGGCGACAGTGGAAGAGTGAAAAGGATGGAGACCGCGCGGGGCGCTAAAAAATGGAAATGAAAAAGGGATACAGCAGGTAACCGGCAATATTACTTTAATGGAATAATTAAGCATGTTTGCCCAGCACAATGGCCAAGTTTGTTTTCTTAGTCTTTGTGCCAGGGCCATTGTTCAAGGCAGCCGAGAAGGAGCCTGAGCCTGAGCCAATGAGGAAGAAAGAGGAGCTGCCAGAGGCCTGCAGCAAATTCAGCTCCTTGAAGGTCCTGAATATCCTGCTTAAACGTATTCAATATGCAAGCCGCAGCGCAAACGCAATCGTAGTCGGCGGCAGATTCCCTGGCCATAATCATATTGAATGACAAATAATTGAGGTTAGTTTAGCCATTGACCTGTGGGATCTTCGCTTTGGCCAGGACGACCAGCGAGGAGCGAGAGTGGCATAGGGAGAGCCCTGAAAGAGTGAGAACTACTCGGCGATGTCAAACACGTTTCAGGGCTCATGAGCAGGCCAAGTGTTGATGGGCGGTCCAGTGGGTGGAACCACCACAAACCACACGTGCTGACGCTGATGCTACGGGTGCACTCAAAGAAAACATCCTAAAGATGGATTTACTTTAAAAATAAATTGTGAAAAGTGTTTAGAAGATGGGACATCAGTACTCCTGTCCTCAGTGTTCTATCTTTCAATCTATAACAATGGGTTTCAGCCCCCCCTACTGCAGATATTGGTCCTTCGAGCCGGATTCTTTCGTTCGTTCGTTCGTTCTTTCTTTCATACTCTCCCATATTTTCAAAACGATATGTCTTATTTTTTAAATAGGTATATCTTCAAGTTTCATTCGCCCTAAGTCAAGGCTTCACAAGACCAGTGTAAGTGTATTTTGAAATTGTTTTTTAAATATCAACATATTTAAATAAAAGAAAAAGATTTATTAACCAATAACCAATAAGTTCGATAAAGATAATAACCCTAAATATAAAGTTTCTAAACATTTACTGTATTTAATTTTTATAAAATGAACCTTAGCCAAAATGTATCTTTATAGTAATACACTTACCCATTTTTCTTTCAGTGCACTCGCCCCACCGCAGCTGTTCGCTCTCTCCTTCAACTCCCAGTGCCGCTGATCCAATACAAAGGCGAACAATTTTCTAAAGAAAAACTTTTTGTAACGGAAAAAGCAAAAGTTTTGCCTTCGACACCGCAACGAGGATTGTGTTTAGCAGGCCATACAAAAGTGTGAAGCAGACAGCTAGCCACCTAGAAGGAGAGAGAAGATGTGGCATAGAAAGAGACAGGAGAGGGCTGGCGAGTGCATCGCACTTCCTGCTCCTGCCGACTGCTAATCCATAGTCATAGTCACACTTGGCTAGTGATAGTTTTAGGCGTACGTGTGGAACGTTTCAATTTAGTCCGTCGGAGTCGCGTGCGCAGCAAAAATTGAATTTATTATCATTCGAATTGATTGTAAGGAGCAGCATCAGCACTGGGTCCTTGCCACTTGCCACAAAGCAGGTCTAATAAGTGTGCGAGCTGCTGCGGTCACAAAGTGTCAAATTTACAACTGACTTTGATTTACACGCCTGATGAAGAAGTATCTTTGATTTAGCTGTGGGTTCTTGCTGCTTCTGAAAAAGGGTGACGGGAATTGTGAAAGATGTCTGAAAAAGTTATCATAATTTGCAGTCGAAGAAACATGATCGAAAATTGTTAAAAAGATTTAATATATTTTGAATAGAGGATTATTGGACGACAGTCGTATAAGTCTCTTCTCTTGTGTGACTTTAAATCCATTTAAAAGTAGCCTAAAAGTATGCACTGATTTTGCTCATTCCAACAACCCAGTGAAGCCTGATTTTAGACACCCTCTTCAGGACATTCCAAATCACCAATTTCCCTGTAGCAGAAATTAAGGGATAACCAATCTGCTGACCCAAGTTCGATTTGTTTAAAACAAATTCATTTCTCCTGCTGGACTCTCCTTCTGACCTTTCCAACTCTTTCGACTTTCGCTGATTACACTGGAAAAAGTCGTGGGGGTGGTGGCCGGGCGACTTCAGCCCGGAAGTTCTGCGCGTGTGTGTGTGCACGTTGGGAGCCTGGCCAAAGTCGTTAAAGCTTCATTTCCGGCGCAGTCATGCATGTAACCGAGCATTGACCGCCGGCCAGAAACTGGATGCTAGACGGAAAATCGCTACTGATGAGCAGCCATTGTCTTTTTCGCCGATACCTCTGCCCGCTTTCCCCCCAATTCGCGCTCTTAAAGTGCATAAATTATGCAATTTAAATTAATTAAAAGACTCGTCAATCCGACACGTGCGCATTAGCAGCTTCTGGGATGGCAGCAATTTTCACGCGCCAACTTACGGGAAAACGCCAGCCGGAAAATGGGAGCCAGCGAAGGCCCTAGGGAGACAGGGGGAGCGAGCGCAAGAGGCGGCGAGTGTGATTACTGCAAACACTTTCATTAAAATTATTACGGCAGAAAATGCTTTTTGCTGTTTGCAATTGTTGCCACTCGTCTCGCGCTGAACCTGAAGTTGCACCCATAGCCAAGGCCCTGGCCCCTCGCAGCCAGCATTTGCATGCGGGGCACTGCCACTGCGTGGTTCCCTGCATTGTTGCTGTTTGTTGTTACAGCCAGCCAAAGGCACCAAACTGAATATCCATTGGTGCACTGAGGAAATAAGTTTATGCCTTACATGTTGCAATGTGAGTTGTAGATTGTTGAGTGAAAATGTGTGGCTCAAATCATTTGATCTCTGGTAACTTGTAACTACAATCTACATTTTAATTAACATCATATTTAACATCCCTTAGGCTTCGAGTATAATTTGATTTTATAAAGATAGTTCTTAAATATTTATTTTTGCTTGTAGATTGTAGAATTGTAGAAAAACTTAGAGCATCAATAAAACAATATTTTTACCTAATAATGGTCTATGGAAATGCAAATTTATAAGTCTCTCCTTCCCATTTTCCATACCCCTCTTAGTTTTCTCAGTGCATCTGCCGCTGGAGTTTCAATGGGTTCAAAGGGAGCGGGTTGAGAGTGGGCCGAAGGGGGAAACTGTGTGTGTGTGTGTGGCTGAGGTGTTTGTCTGCGGTGCTGCGTGTGCTGATTGCTTGGCTGCTGCCAATGCCAACGGCGGTTGGCAAAGGCGGGAGAGGGACAGCGGGATGGGGGCTCACTGGGAGGGAGCGAGCGGGCGCTACATGAAAATGCAATGTGCTCGAAATGAAAACATTAAAAATTTAATTGCGATAATACAAGCGCATAAAATGTTAATGGAGTGTATGTAATCTGACACAGCAGCCGACGAGGACGACGACGACGAGGAGGACTCCGACGACTACGACAACGGGGAGAACTCCAAGGGCTCCGGGGACGAGGCAAGGACTCGCCGCGTAGCGAAGCGGAACGCAATGAAATAGCCAAAAGGAAGCAGCTGTAATGAAGGATAAAAGAAATTAAAATGCTTTGTATGTTTGCCTGCTTGTTCGCAACCAGCTCCAGATCCCAGCTCCGCTCCCGTGGATGGAAGCTCCGTCCGTCAGTGGCTGCCAGTCGGACTGTCAGTTCGGTTTGGTCTTAGCCCCGGCTGGACGTGGGACGTGGAACCTGGGATCCCGGAACCCAGATCCCGGCTCCTGCTGGATGATGGCCTGCTTTCCGCGCCAAAAACCAACGAAATGCCAGCTATGCGCATTAAAGCCACTCGCCAGGATTGGTAGCCCGGCACAAAGGGGGGGCGAAAACTCCTCGCGGAGGTGCCCCAAGATGCCTGAATAAAGAAATACAAATGCAGTCAAAGGAGAAACGTTAAAAACAATCCGAACACAAGAAATTCTGGGCCCTCTGGAGGACACCCTGGAAAAGTGGGGAAAAAGTTTCAGCTGAGTTATTACGAGACAAGACAGAGAGGGAGTTTGGCGTATAGTTTTGCACAAGAACGTGTTCTATAATATTCAAAGAGAAAATAAGTTTGTTGTAACCAAAATGCTAGAAACCTATATACCCCGCTTAAAAAGCCGTTCCTGGGTGTCTCGACAAGTTGAAGCATTGCAAATTCAACTCGACAGCGTAGTCGAAGGTGCTTCGTCGCTTCTTGTATTGACAAAACAAAAACAGGAAGTGCTCTGCGTTGCGCTTAAGTACTTCCGCTGGCTCATTGTTGCCATACACCTGCACACCCGTGCACCTGCACACCCGCACACCCGTGCAGTGCCAGACTCCGCAGGGAGTGCAAATAGTTCTCGCATTCGCCATAATTGCCGCGAGCTGTTTTCCCTCCGCCTGTCGAACAATCAGAAAGTTATAAAGCACACACTCTCTGCCAGTTTCGGGGGTATTCCTGGATCCGGGATACATATTATTTTGCATATCGAACGCTGAGGGAGAAGGTTTCTGGCCTGCGGCTCAGTAAACAAATTGCAGGCGGAGAGCTGCAGTCTTTTGGCATTCTATAATCAGCAATGCCCGAAACAGATTCCGAAATAGAGGGAGATTTATGCACTGAAATTTATTGAATTGAGCTTTATTTTTAAAGGAATTATTAACTCATTTCCATGCTCTAAGCATAAAAGGCTTACACAGCCCCAGTAATCCCCTGGAGATTATTTTAATTCCCAAACTAAATCGGACGACAAGTAATAATATTGAATTTAGCCAGCCGCCTTTCTTTCAGTTTAGAGCCAAACTCCGTGGCAACTTCATTTTAGCCATATGCCAGGGCCACCTTTTTAAAATGCAAAACAAAACTTTCGGTTAACAATACTAATCCGGCAATTTATGCAGGGGATTTCGACAGCTGGACCACAGCTGCTTAAACAAACTTAGTGGCTTGGGGCAAACTACAAGCGCACACCCACTGCCACACACACACACACCCGGAGATAGAGGTACGGAATGCGACAAATACAAAGCGCCGGACCCGGTCGGTCGGTCCGTCCGTCCGTCGGCTATCATAAATAAGTGGCCGGGCCGAGGGAAAAAGCCGTGGCCAGCGAGGACGTGGCCTGCTGAAAGATGCCCCAAATTATGCCAGCAGCAGGAGTAGCTAACAGAAATACGCAGGACGGCAGAAAAAACCTAAAAAAAAAGTAGGGGAAAAGGAAGAGAGCCGAAAACAAAGCACCAAAATTATATGAGGCGCTTACGGAACTTTGCATCGCCCATTTTCCCCGCCCCAATCCCTGTCCCTGTCCCACCGGAAAGTCTGGCCGTGATGCATGGCGTATACGCAACTTTTGATGCCGCTCAACGTAAATTTCTCTCGTTAGCCAACGCCAACGCCCCCCACCAAAGCGGCCCTCGGAAAAACAATTCATTATAGAATTAGAAAATAATTCGAACGGAAATTTTACTTGTGGACCGCTGCACAGCAAAGTTGCCACATCGACGGCGCTGGGTGCCCCGGGTGCTGAATGCTGTGAGTCCTGGCGAAAAGGAATCGTTATCTGTGCGGCCGGGAAGGAGGGTGCGCGCACCTCAACATAAAATTTAAGGCGATTAAAATGTCAAACACGACAAAGCGTGCGGTATTAAAAATGCCAACAACGTGGCAACAGCGAGAGAGGAGGGGCGGAGAGCGGGGCTGGAGGGGCCTGGCACCCATGATACCCTGGCATAATACCCAGCAGAGGCGGATATTCGGGTCTAAGTGGATGAACTTGGGGTAAAGCCTTTAATTGAAAGCGTGTTTTGAAGGGAATATGTGTCACAGGAATCGTATTTATTTCTTGTTTTATTTTAAGATTGAGATATTACAGTAAAGAGATTACAAAAATTTGTTGGAATTGGGATAATAAATGAAATAACCTATATACAAATTGAGGTAAGATATATATATACCCATAAATTAATATGTTTATAATTTATAGTTATATTTTCTCTAAAGAAAAATAAAGAACCCATCTTAAAAGTAGTTTTAAATTTAAAAAAAAACTTAGAATAAATGCAAAAATGTAAACAATATTAAAATATATTCAATAAATACTTACTTTATGTAATTAATTAATATATAAAAACTGATCTGAGCATCCTTGTAGATTATCTTTAACACATCTAGGAAGTTAACCCTTGCACGATAATTTTAAACAATGCTCAAGTATCCTTAATAACTCATTAATTATTTTAATTTTTTAAGATAAACTAAATATATTTTACAATCAACTAAAGAAATCCTTCAACTTACGATCACTAACTGCTAAGAAATCCGTTCCCATAAATATAATAAAATATTTTTAAAAAAATACTAGAAACAGGGTATCACCAGCTTCGTTTTAGATCAGTCTTTCCCCACCCCGTGACAGTTTTCCCAGCTGCCCTTGTTTTCTATTTTTCGCAAATGTGTGTGCGGCTGTGTGTGGGCAGTTGGTCCAGCGTTTTCCCCCCAATTTTGCGATCCTGTTTGCCTTTGCATAAAGTGCCCCGGCCGCTGTGGCCGCTGTTGCTCCTGTTTGCGACGCTCGGCGCTGTTTGCGCTCAGTGTTAAGTGCTTAACGGCATGTCAGCGCTGCTGGCCGGCAGACAGGAGTGGCCAGGGTCTTAAAAATCGAAAGCTCGCTTTCGGTTTTCCCTGTCAATTAGTTTTTCGATCCAGTGGCGGGGCGAGACAACTTCAAGCCGAATTTCCCGCAGCAACACTTAAAGTCCGATGGCGATTCGCGGTTTTGCTCAACGCGGAAAAGCGGGAAAGGGGAAAGCGAGGAAGAGGCAAAGGAATTGCGCAAATTGTGTGACAGCGTGTAAAGTTGGCACTTTCACACATAACTCATAACTTTGGTGGCGGCGAAACTTTCGCTTCGAGAGGGGAAAAATATTGCCGGCAGCCAAAACATTGGCGACTATTTGGACGCTCGCTGGTGTTCGACTATTTATCTCGACAAGTGTATGTGGCAATGTCTGAGCGGCCACATTCCGTCTCTGTCTAGTCCGTAGCCCTATCTCTTTCGCAGTGCCAGCTCCCTCTCTGTCTCCCATGTGGTGGAGTTTTGACAGCGCATATAAAAGACCATAAAACAAAAGTTTCTGCTCAACTTTCAGCGCTGCAACGCTCAACTTTAACGCCTACAAAGCGTGGCTATAACCGCTGCAATGGCATTGAAGGGAGTAAGAGAGACGGGAACAATCGAAAGGAAAGAGAGGGCTGCATAGGGGGGCCTAAACTATAAACTCTTTGCGGTATTAGAAACGCAGAGCGCAGCGTAGATTTTTTTGTTTCTTGTTATTTTCTCGGTTTTCTTTGTTTTCACCATTTTTGCGACTCCTCTTTGAGTTCCTACGAGAGTGTGTGTGTGTGTGTGTGTTACCAAACAAACGTCAAAAGCAGAAGAAAGAGAAAATAGGGGGAGGGAGCGGTGGAAGGAACTCATGAATTATGAAAATTTAAAACGTTGCCAGCATCAACGCAATGAAACTTTGTTGCCTTTTTTTAAACCTTTTTGCTGCCCGACTCCTTTTTAGCCTCGTTTTTTATTTATTTTTTTTTTTTTGTGTTTACGCTTGAAATTAACTGGCAAATGCCGAGTTTCAATTGCCAGGCACCCAGGGCATAAGTGCAGAGCCGCACCACCCGCGAAAACGCTCCACAAGCCACCTAGAACCACCCCTCACCCACAGTTGACATCAATCATTGCCTACTTATGGGCGTCGGGTGGGGAAAAGCTAAAAAGGGCGGTGTTTGGAAGCCAATTTAGACGTGGAATTTCACTGGAAAAACTTCTAGTTCCCTCTCTGGATTAAGCAAGATGGCATGTGTTTTATGACCTTTTCATGCGTTAAAAATAGTTAGTTCTATACAACTTTTATAAATGTTTGTTACCTTACTGAAAATTCGAAAAACACCCACTTTCCTCACCGTGTAGTCCACCCGAGAGATAAAGATGTAACAAGCCAGCCCTAGCTGCAACTGCTTCTAATGAAGTAATAGAAAATGCAAAGTGCTGCATAAAAAATGATGCACATTTCTCAAAACGCAATTATGTCGGTTGTCTAACAGCCATTCCAGGGTAGCCAAGGGAGGGACCCAGGGAGAGAAAGCCATCATCATGCTCCTCCTGCCGGCTGGCGCTGCAGCTAATAATAATAACAGCTCATGAGCACTGACATTTGACAAATGGCGAAAAACAAACGAGGAGCGCCCCAGACACGCCACGCCCATCCATTTAGCATGCAAATGCAGCTGCAGCTGCAGCCATTCCACTGTCCATTAACTTGGTCAAAAGGGAGGAATGGCAAAGGGGACAGGAGGAGTAGCTGGAGCTGGAGCCGCGGCAGCAGCCGGAGCAGTAGCAGCCGGTGGACAAAAGGCTCAAGTTGATCGGCCATATTGACAATGCCTTGTCGCACAAATTGTTTATTACCGGAAATGTCCAGGCAATGTCTGCCAGTTCAACTTTACAACTTCTGAGCCCCCCAAGAGCCATCCTAAAGACCCAACTCCCCAGGGTCCCAGTTTCCCAGTCGCAGTTCCAGTCTCCGTCTCAGTTTCAAATCAAAATGACAACGAAGCTTCTTTTCATTGTTGTCGCTGTCGATGACACAACACAAACAGAAAACAAACAAAGAGCTGGCAAACAACTGAAAAGCGTGGAGAACTTCCATCCGCAGTGTTGATTTTTCTTTTTCGGCTCCCATTGCTCTGGTTGTGTATTTATTAAAAAACTTTTGTAATTATAGCAATGCGTCTTCAGCCATTGGACACCTGAGTGCCGGACAGTTGTCCGCTTGAAGTTTAGCCGCGACGGCTGCTTTAAGTTCAATAAAACCTGGGGACATTTGACGATTTTTACGAGCTTTTTCTTAGATATATAATATTTGTTACTTAATTAAACCCTAAATAAATGCTAGAGCTCAAACTGAAAGCATAAACTCCTAGCTAAGTAACCCGTAAATAGCAACCATTTGGGGGTTGCACGTAGAACAACGCAAGAGCATCCCCAACTGCAATGCACAGCAGCCACAGCTTTGCAACATGCTCTCATCGGCCATCAAGGCAGCAACTTTCGACACAACATGAATTTAATTTTTAGTATATTTTTTATTCCGTTGCCCCTCTTCTAACCCTCCAGTGTCCGGGCGAAACTATTGTAATTATTTTGAACAGCCAATGAGGGCAATGAAGCCGCACAACAGCAGCAGCAGCAGCAAGAGCAACTGCAACATCAGCTAATGGCCCAACATCGGAGCCTTGTTTGTCCTTGTAGCCAAGGAATTTTCCCAAAACAGCTGCAGGACCATGTCTATATACTGTCCCATGGACATTACACTCCCGTAGCACCACGTCCCCCTCTTTTTCCTAAGCCTTTTCCCCATTTTTCTCCATCTCCGGCTCACTGGAAATTTGTTTGTTTATTTCCTTTGCTGTGGAGCATTTTGTGCAACATTTTTGGGCAAATTACTTAAACAAACTTTAAGGACGGGGCACATCCTGGCCCATGCCAGGACGGATTGGCACTCTTTCTCTCTCTTTATCGCTGCGCAAACATTCCGGCTGGCAAAAGTTGAGCTTCAGGTTGCCCAAAAATGTAGTTTGATTTTGGGTTCTCACTCAGGCTAAATGTATTTATTTAAATATTAACTATTCATTGGCTTAAAAGTGCCTTAAATGCTTACGGGTTTGTATTGGAAACTTTTATAAATTTGCGACCTTTTTGTAGTAAGAGCTTTGTGGTGGAAATAAAACTCCATTTGCATATCTCATTAATCGAAAAATATGGGAAATTTGACTAATAAGTTGTGCAATTAAAGTGCAATTAAAAATTTAAATTTAATTAAAAATTATAATAACAAGAATTGTATAAGTTTAGGTACCCTTTCAGGTTCTTAAAAAACGTAAACTCATGAGTTCCTACAAGATTGCGGAAGGGGCAAAGAAACTTCCCTAAAACCCCAAATATATATTATATAAAAATAATATCAATCTCAAGGACTTTTAACAGCTTAGCTCTTCGAACTTTTGTGGCTTTCTTCCCGACTTCCTTTGTCAAATATTTGAGATTCTAACCATTTTGGAATCTCATTAACTCGCTGGGGAAAAAGAAAAATTGCAACTCTCTAACTTGCGGCTATGGGAAATCGCACACATGGAGCCGCCGCAGCAGCTAATTAATTTTAATAAATTGGCCGCAGACTCCTCCGCACAGATCCGGGGGCCTCGATTGTCTCAAGGACTTGTATTATTTTTCGGGCCGCTCTCACACACCCACAAAACCGAAAATTAAATAAATCCTGTGCCGTCAAATTAGCGCACGCAAGCTGAAGGACTCTGTGTGTCTGCCGCCGAGCTCCTGCTCCTGCGAGGAGTCCCAGCCACTGACAAAGTGGCGCATATGAATATTTATGTTGGCGAAATTGATGCCGCTACAATTACCGTTACCGCTAACTACACACACCCCGGCACCCGTTCGCACACACACCCAGGCTGATGCGCACACAAAAACAACTGGGAGCTGCCAATTTACGGCACTTTGGCCGTAAAGTTTTTGCCCTGCGCCTATAAATTATTGACAGCTTGTAAATTTCACTAAAGTCACTTGCGGTCTTCACTCCCCCGCCCTCCCTCGTCCGTAGAGCAGAGTATCCTTTTCGTCCTGGGTTAGCCATTAAATCTGTTGGATGTGAACGCTGCTTACACCGATAAAAATAATATAAGTATGATTTTAGAACTCTTACAGGATGGTTATTGGTACATTATACAATTTAAAGAAATATTGTGGGTAGCTGAAGAAGGCTCCAGGAAGTTGAAAATTGTTTTAAAGGCCTCTGAATGGCTTACAAAAATATTAGAGCGGTTTTAAAAACTTCAGTTGATACCTAAATAATAAATAATTTCAGTTAAGGGTTCTAGAAGACAACTTTTGGCGGTAATAAAGTTAATATCATTATTTATAATATCATAATATCATAATTTCTTTGTAATGTTAAAAATATTTATAGAAATCTATAGAATGTGGCAAAGAAATCAATCTCTATTTTTAATATAAATAACAAATTAAATACCCCTTCACTATTTTATATAGCTAGAATTCACTTTATCCATTTTAACTAATATAGATATAAAGTTGATATCATAATTTCGGAGTCATTTAAAATATAAATATTATATAAATAGCATTTAATAAAGAAATATCTAAAATATCACAAATACCATTTATCTGGTTTAAATAGCTAGAATTTACATTTTTTCATTGTATCATTCATAGTTATCAAATTGATTTCATACTTTCTTAGCAATGTAAATAGTATTTATACACAGCATTGGTATTCAATACACAACTCAATCTCATTATTTTATAAAAATAACAAATTAAATAACCATTTTCTGTCTTAAATAGTCCGAAGATACTTTTTCAATTCGATTTGCACAGTAATGACATTAATAATTTCTTAGTAAAGTAAAAATTATTAAATATAAATCATATAAATTATGTTTTTATGTTTCCATATTCCTATTTAAAATAAATTGTATCCCTTTCTCCTAGTGCACATATTCCAAGCTTATATCAGGAAATGGCGCCCTCCAAAGATTTATCTCCATCGAAATCTTTAATGTCCAGTTTCAGCCCATTTTTCTGGCCATATTTTTACACCCTTTTGTCTAATGCACCAAAAATTTGCATATAAAATACACTGTGTGTGTCTAGGCAGCGCGAAAGAACTGGCAGGAAAAATAAGACAAAAAACGAGCTGGGAAAACATTGTAATGGACCTCGGGAAAATCCCAGAGCGTTAATTTCTTTCGCTTCCGCTCGCTTTTAGTGGACTTAATTCCATTTGGGCGGGGAGCCGGGGAGAAGCTCACACGAGCAGCGGATGATGTCGCTATTAAGGACACATTAGCTGGACACTTTTCTGGAATTATGAGGCGGTCGGACGTGCATGCTAATGTCCTGAGTGGGGCGGGGAAGCTGCATTAAATGCAAACGAAACCGCACAATGCACTCGCCATCCTTGATTCGGGGCTGCTGTCGCTGGCTCGGCTCGATGACGACTTCGCAGCGAACTGGGTTAAGTTTTTAGGCACTTCAAACGTCATCGATGCCGGCGCCTTCTGGGGTCCCGCTGGCCCTGCTGTTTTCCCAGCTGAACGCCTGTTCCGCTGGCAGGCAAGCCAACATGGCGGCGCTCGGCGAGCGGAAGTGCGTGCGAGCGGAGAGCGAGGGAGGGCGGGAAATTCGGAAAAACCGAGGCGCTCTCTTCGCCCCTAATTGAAATAATACTGTCGAGCAAATTGCAGAATTGATTTCGTTATGTGGCCCCCTTAGCCGGCATATTTAAGCGAAATTAATGGACCTTCAAGGATGACGTTCGTGTCGAAAGGACTGGTCGTAGTCCCCGTATAAGAGAACCGAAAGAGAGCGCACCTAAGAGAGAGAGGGAGAGTGGGAAAAGCTCTTTATTTCCTACCATAAAACTTACGGTATTCCCGGGTTATAACAGTTTATCGCCGAACAGAAACGGTTAAGGGTAACATTTACGGTTTTGACTAAGGACAAGGATTTGTTCTTTGTTCTGTTGCGTGGAAACTTATCCCCACACAAACACAAACTCACACACAGACACACACACGCACAGGAGAAAACAAAGGCTGGCCGGGGGGCAAAGCATTTTCAATTTGTTTGCCTGCCGACTTCCGGCTTGTCCCCGATGGCAAATTTGCATACTTAACGTTAATTAAAAACAACAAACATGCCCAAATCAGATTCGATATTTTTTGCCCTCTTTCCGCCCTAGAACTTTAATTTACAACTTGGCAAATGAGCGTGCCAAGTGGCTCGAGTAGCTTTTCTCCACATTTCTCCTCTTTTTTTTTTGTGAGAAAAACTTGAAGAAGGCAACGCACAAACCGGAAATAATAATCAGCAACAAACATCCACTCGGTGAGGAGCGTTTGAGACGTCTATGAACTGCCACGACAATGTTTTCATTATATATGAGCCTGCCGGAGTCCCTGTGAGTGTGTGAGTGGGTTTTGGGCAGATGTCTGGGTGTGAGTGTGAGTGTGGCAAACAAACGAATATTGTTGATGAATACTCGACATCACGTACGCCCGAGAAATGTACGTGTTTCCATTGTAAGGAAAGCAGGCAAGACAAGTCAAGCCCTTCTCCTGTACCCATCCTTCGTCGCAGTGTCGCCCCTTTTCCCGAATTTCCTCCTTGGCGGGGCATGAGTTACCAGGAAGGCAGACAAAAGTGTAGCATAAATTTGAGCGTCTACGAATGAGAGCCAAAAACGGGGTTTCGGCCAAGAAAAAACAAAGATATAGGAAAAAGTATCAGAAAGACGCTCGCGGTTATGCGGATCCAAGTGCCAACAAGCCGAAGAGACAAGTCGGGAAGTGCACTTGGGAAAAAGATTTATAGAATAGATCTATTGAAATTTTAAGATAGAATAAAGCAAGTGCTTCGGCAGCAAAGTACTCACTCTTCACTTTCAATTCTGAAAATCAACACAAAATATTTTTAAAGTCAAACTGGGCCTTGAAACAATCACCAAAAAACTTGGAAAATATATTGTTATTTAATATTCTTTTGATTAAAGATACCTGCAAATTTCTCCCAGTGCATGAGTGATAGTATGTGGGCAATACAAAATGCCATTTATCCCCAGTTTTCCCAGTTTCTGGATCATGAGTGTTTTATTGCAATTAATCATTGAGCGCACGCACGCACACAGAGCCACTCAGCCAGACACACTCGCACACACACACACACCCAACACTCGCACACAAACACACACATTTACAACTCGTTACAAGCCCGCTTTTCCCCCGAAAAACTCCTTGCCAACATGTTAAGTTGATAAACTGCGCTTCCCTCTATTAACTGCTCCTGATTGCTGTTGTTGCTGCCGCTGTTGCTGCTGTTTTTATTATTTGTTGTGCACAACATGTCGCAGTTGCCACAACCACCCACCCACCCACGGCCCGCCCATAAAACTCGCCCCAGATCCCTGGCAAGGAGATAGCTTTATCACAATTAAAGGAGCTCAGTCAGGAAGTCGTGAGGGAAGCAGGCCAGGTGTCCCTCCCTCCGCCCCTCGTTCCCCGTGGGGTGTTTGTGGGTTGTGTGTGTGTTGTTTATTACGCAATTTGTTTAGTTTTGCTCAGCATATGGCAACTGGAATCAATATTTATATGGTGTAAGAAGGTGTAAGTGCTATCTAGATTTGTTTTAGCAGGAAGTGATTAAAATGGCAAAAGCAACAAGGGATAATACAAATAGGGACACAGAAATAGATGGAGAAATTAATAATGTACAATAATTATCTATGGGTATGTAAATAAATGATAAACAAGAGAAAATATTCAAAAAGAGATCTCTAATTATAAGTAATTAAATTAATATATAATATTATTTAAATAATTATCCGCTTTAAAAGCCACACAATTTCCAGTATCCCATCACCAGCTTTTTTAAGTTTAAAACTGACAGAATAAATGGAAATCTGTGTTAATTAGGAACGTAATTCAATTATTTCTTAAACCCGAACATAAACGAGCCCACATCGGGCCACAAACAAGGTGACTCCACCTCGGGTTATTTTAATTAAAATCATATTAGACTGAGCAGGAATGCCAGCACTTTATGCCCACTCCCGGCATAATTAACCAAGTAAATTCATCTTTTGTTTGGCAAACTGGCCAGGGACAAGTGACGGCCAACAATAACATTTCATTAAACCCATTAGCAGGGCCAAATATTTGCGCAATTAATTAGTTTTAATTACAATTGCCGGTACTTTGCCCAGCGGCAGTGCCAGTGCATGCACGGCCTATGCGTAATATACACAATATATGTACATATATATTTTCAAAGTGGAACAAATCAGCATAATTAAATTTAAATACTACTACTGCCAGCTTAGGAACAAGCGGGCCAGGCATTAAATTCAACCTTAAACGGATTTGGCGAGCAGCAAATTAAATCCCCAGCAGATCAGGAAGGAGAAGTAAGACAAATGAGAACGCTGGAGGGGCAAAAGTTGAAGCGAAAAATAGCAAATAATAGTGACATGACGAAATACAATCATAATCATGGCACAATGCGACTACACAACAACAAACTGCCCGAGAATAAAAAGCAAAATGGAGGAAAACTTTTGCCATAAACAACCAGCCGAGGGACAGGACCAGGGAGCAGGGACCAGGGAGGAGGGAGCAGGGACCGAGGACCAGGGCCCAGGGAAAGAGCAAGTAACAAGCAGCATAATAGAGCTTGGCTGCCAGCTGAAGCTGAAAGAAAAACTAAGATACCATGGCCAGAAGACGGAGCTGCAGCAGCAGAAGGAGCACCCAGAGCAGGACAGCCACAACAGAAATAATAATGGCATATAAATGAAGTAACAAACATTGTTTTCCTTTGACATAACTCATTAACCAGCGGAGACGAAACGGCACAAGGAATGCAGCCACCCGATGACGATGCTCCAGGCTCCGGCTCCGGCTCCAGTTCCAGCTTCTGCTCCAAAATCCTGCTTCTAAGGACTCCATCCAGCTGAAGATTCGCATTCCGGAGGCTGCACATTCCAGTCTGGCGCTGCATCACGTGCCAAGCTCAAATTAATGGCAACTGGTGGCCAACTCATTTTAATAGACCTCAAATCTACCATGGAGCATTCCCAACTAAAATTTCTTAATTAATACAATAAGCAGCGGGCACAAAAGGGGGTGCGGAATGAAGCTTAAATACCCGGGCTGCTGCTGGGCCACAAATGTCTGCAATTATTTTTGCATGCCATGCAAGAGGCCACAACAGCAGCTGGCAAAAATCTAAAACCCAACATCGCGACCACAACCGCAACAAGCCGTCAAGCGGCTCTCCGCCCCGAACCCTTCCCTCTGACAGTCTCACCCCCACTCCCCCTCTTCTGGCCCTGTTGTCTTTGCCATGTCAGCAACTTTCACCACAAACCGTCTCCTGTAAATGAAGAAATTCCTCGTTCGCCCTGTTGTCTTCAGCTGTCTCAAACTCTGAATAAACGAAGACCCTCAGCTGGGGCTTCAAGCTGATTGAGGTTTTTCCTCAGTGCATTGAGAGAAAAGTGGTTGAATAAGTAACTGGAGGCTAGACAATAATTTGACTGTCATGAATACATATTTGCATGGTTATTATTAATGAAAAATATTTAGTGATAAGTACTAAGTCTGTGCAAGAGCCGTAGTAGAAATTGCAAATAAGAACTCGGAATATTTCTAAGCACTTATGGAGGGTTTAACATTTGGTAAATATTATAAATAAAGTAGTTAATCAACTTCAGGCCTTAATAACTATAATTGTAAACTATTTGCATCTCTAGATTTGTTCTTAGAAGCCTTTTTGTATTTGTTTCAATCCTTACAATTGTTCAAACTTTCTTTTGACTTCAAGCCATTAAGTATTCATGCCTTCTCGCATTTCTAAAGATACTTTCCAAATCTCCAACCCATTTTTCCACCATGTATCTGCTCTTATGACAAATGGAAACCCCACAGAAAGACGGGTGGCTGCAGTTGCGTTGATTTGACTGCCATGAAATGGCAGAAAGCGAAGCGCTCTCTGGGGGCCACCTAATTAGGCCTTGAGCTTCGGACTCAATCAGCGTGTAAGCAATTGCCAATACGTGATTTGCCAAAACAAAAACTTTCACACACGCCCGCAGCCCGCCTCCGCATCCGTATCCCGTTGCTGTTGTTGTTGAGGGGGCGGGAGGCGACTGGGAGGTGTGGCAGATCACAGCTGCGTAATCGATTTTCAAGTGTGAAAAGCGGCCCTACTTTCTGGCCCCAAAGCTATTTTTGCGGCCATTTTTTAATCTACACTCGAAAGCCCGCCTGGCATGCGGCCGTATTTGCTCAACGTGATGAGATTTTGTGGTCTAAGCCCCCGGACCCGCACCCGCCAGTCCTGCCGCGTCCGGAGAACTCTATTTACATTTTTTTTTTTTGCTCGTCGTTGTTGGCATATCGATCTTTGGCCAAATCTTTGACTCCCTTTATGGCCCGGCTTGGTGGTTTCTCTTAACGCCTGAAAGCAGACAACAGCCACTGCTCTAAGCTCGTTCTTGTTTTGCTTTTTCTATATTTTTCCACCGGGGTTGAGGAGGGGGTTCCAGCACGCAACAGCTGCCAGCAGCCGGCGGAAGGCGGAAAACTTTTCTCTCTGCCAGCCAACAAACAGCAGGCGGCTGGAAAAACTCGAAAAAGAAAGAGGGAGAAGGTATCGGAAAACAAAAATAAAAAACGGATATGGGTAAGCTCGGAAGTTAAAGATTATTATCAATATCAGATGGCCTTCTAGCGATATGAAGGGTTTTTTGACCATGACTTTTACGAGTCCTAATGATGTGAGTATTACTTGGGCAAATAAAGTGTTGCGAGTAATAAAAATAAATAAAATATTAAAACAACTGGGTACAAACTGTGCACCTCGATGAATAATTTATATTAAAGCTCTGGCTAAACGAAATAAAATATATTTCCTCCTTAAGAAGTTTGTCTGAGAGCGAGACTTTTCCATTTTCCGCCCCGCTTATTTCCCAGTGACGGTAAGTAGAATCACGTCCCCCCTTTCGCTGTCACATGCTAAGCAAGCATCATTGCCATATTTTTTCGGGGGATTTTCTATTAGGACATTCCATATACGTATTACGTATACATCAGGGCAAAGGCAAAGTTTAGTCTAATGCTCTTAACGCTCATGTCTAACCTCTTGGCCCGCTCCCCGCCGCGGCCGCTCTGTTTGCCAGCTGCGGTGTGGATTTGTCGCCTGTCTGTTCGCCTTCGCCTTAGATCCCGCCCGTCTCCTCGCAGTTCTCTACTTAACACATCCACTAGCGACAGACGTCGCGCAACTTTCGACATGTCTCCCGGGTTGTAAGGCGCTGAGAGTAGTTCCATGTCCGAGAGAGATTGCCTAGTTATGCCCACTCTCGTCGGTACACGGGAAAAATATGAAGATAGAAATACAAGATCGTTAGAGAGCGGATTTTCTAGCTTCATTTAAGATTTTTCTGAGATTTTAAAAGATTATTTTCGAGCACCTAAAAGTATGCAATGCTGGAATTAACCTGCCTTCGACAAGTATGCAAAATCAGCATACAGCTGCCTTCAAAAACCATAAAGCCTTGGTTTGTCCTGTAATAAATACATGAAAATAAATATTAAAAAAAATAGTAAAAGGAAAACAAACATATTTTCCGTTTAATAGAATTATATCTATGCCTTTTGACACACTTTTCAACCTAAAAACAACCTATTTGTATAGTTTGACGTTATCTCCAGCACCCTGAATAGTTTTATTATTCACTTTTTTTTTGTAAAAATAAAAAATCCCACCTAATTGTTTTCCGTGCACTTTGTCAGTTGTCTGACAGATGAAACATAATTTGATGTAAATGCATTTTAATATGCAACTGCCGCTCGCTGGTGGCTCTGCCCCTGCCGCCCATGCTGCGGCGAATTTATGTTTTTGCCGTAAATCAAATGAATAATTTAAGCTCTCTGCATGGCCAGTGTCTGTCACTTAAAAATGTCAGGGCTGCCATCAAAAATTTCCGGCATTCGCTTCATTTTTTTTCGTATCTGATTCGTATCAGAAGCCGCAGGAGGGTTGTGGGAGCGGAATAAATGGGCAATGTAAGCTTTGCGTAATTGCATTAAATGGCATGGAACCGAATCCATCACACAACAAAACAAGAAATCGACTGGCTGGGGCCGGGGAGGGGGATTAAAGGGGGAAGGAAAGAAGGGATAAACAAAAACAAGAAAGTGGCAAGAGAATCGGGAATACGCTGTGGTCAATACTCTTGGTAAAAGGATCTTAACTCTGGCGAACAACTGGGGAATATTGAGTAAGTTAAAGTGCTACAAATTCAAATTATAATGTTCTAATTTCTGATAGAAAATGTGGCTTACAAAAATAATATTAAAACAATTTACAAATAATTTTTAACTCACCTAATCAACTTTAATTTTAATGTGGCTGAAATCCTTCACTTACTTCTTTATTTTCCTAACCGTCCATCAGAATCATTTTACTCTACGAAAGAGTATAAGTATTCTGTTCTTGTTCAACATCAGCGCACAAAATTCCAATTTATTTTAATTGATTTATTAATGATTGAAATGTTGCATAAATGAAGCAATATAAATGTATTTTTCGGCCACCCCGGGTCCCATCTTCGCCCCTTTTCCACGCAGTTTTAACAGACTCTCCGCACTTTTTATCGATGAGCAAAATCAATTTTCACGATGAGCTGAAGGCTCAGACATAAAAAATAAAAATAAATTAATAAACAAAAGGCCCTATAATTGATAATAAATTTACAAATAAATGAATTCAAATTAATACGAATTTTGAAACAACAGACTTCAATTACATTTTAAATAAAACTCTAAACTTAACTATGTTCTCTGCTGTCCCACAATAATATTTACGTAACCAAGAATACTTTTCTCAATTAAAAAACCTTCAAAGGAAACGTGAGCCTAAGGACACACACAAGAGGGAAATTGTGGAAAAGCGTATCCATTTCCCTGCGCCTTTGCCACCCCTTTTGTTTGCTCTTAGATTGCACATTTGCGGATTGGCCTCAAGATTGGGCATAATTATGCAATTTCCTCTTTAACGCTCAGCCAGACAGACACAAAAAGAGTTAAATTCAATAAAATTTACATTTAACCACAAAAACAGCGCCTCGACTCCTCCAAACTCGACAGTAAGAGCGCCGAAGTAGGCGAAAAGTTAAGATGAAAGTCGAACAAAGAGATGGAAAAACAGAGACTTATGTAAATTGAAATTCAAGAGCAGAAAAACCAAGAAAAACAAAAACAGAAGGCGAACACAAAAAAGAAAACAAGAAAGCGGGAAAAACAGGAGCAACAAGAGCATCAACAGCTGAAAAACTGACTGCAAAGACAAAAAGAAATTTTCATTCATTTCGAATTACGCTGTATGAGTGTCAAAATGGCGGTGGAACTGGTACACTGCTGTCATAACACTAGTCAACATGGGACAATTATTATTTAAAGGATATATATTTCAGGGAAATAATTACTTACTTTTTTTAATGAGGGTTCAATTTATAAAGGAAATTAAAACAGGTGAGTGCTTTTCCATCAGAGAACTTGAAATTAAACAAATTAAAAGTATGTTAAACGAAGTATTAAATGAAATATTTGTTTGTTTCACTATATTTCATAATTTAAATGAATCTCTTCTTTGAAAAATCCACTCCCCTTTGAGTAGAATTCGTGAACCGCTGTAAGCTGGTGCAATTAAGCCCAGGGTTTGGGTGTGACCCCCAAGGAGGGTGGCCAAAGGATGCCCTGGGTGCTTATTTCGGGAGGAGGTCACCCGACAATTGGCTGGGCTTTTGTCGCTTGTCGCTTCTGCTGGCGGTGCAGACCGAAAATTCAATTTCATGCCGCGTGACACAAAGACAAAGCCAAAGCCACCAAAGGCAGACGCTTTCCCTCGGAAAGCTGCGACGAAATCGGGGCGGCGGGAAATGCTCCCTGGGAGGAGGTGGCAGTGGGAAAACTCGCTGCATTCGGGAAGACGGCGGGGCGGCAGAAAGTTGACATTCAAAAATGTGCGCACTTCGCTCAAAAGAATTTCAAATTAGCCACTTTTGCTTAACAATTGGCGCGGCCAGCAAATTAAAAGGCAGCCAAGTGGGAGTGGCACCGCAAAATAAATGAAAAGCCACCGGGAAGTCGAGAGCTGAGAGTTCAGGTAGTGGTCACAGTGCAATCGGCGACAATTTAAAGTCAAGTATTGAGCGCTAAGGAGCGCACACAAAAAAAGAAATAAATAATTGCCGCGCAAAATGCACTCGAAATCGCAGACAAGTGCTCCGAATGGGGATTTGGGGGTTGAGGTGGGGCTGCGATAAGTGGACCAGTGGAGTGGCAACTCCCAACTTCGATCCGGCATTAGCGTCATTTACACATCTGTGTGTGCGCACCGCGAGCCGCGCTTAGTTAACAATGCCGCTGCTCTCTGGCTCTCTGACTCTTTGGCTCCCCGGCTAAGTGGCAAAATTTCCATGGAAAAGCGAAGGAACCGCAGGAGTCTCCAATCGGAAGCCCCAGGCGAGCACTAATGGTCACAGGTTAAGTCAAGTGCCTTTAGCTGTCCAATGGAGTTGGATTAAGGGTGAGCGTACTCAAAAAAGGTACAGCATTTTAGGAAATGTTTAAGAATGAAAAACAGGTTTATAAACACTTAGGCTTTTCTTTCTTTTTAAATTTAAATTTATTTAAGTATTGAACATTTGTTTTAACCTTTAGCTCATAATACATTTTGACCACCACCATTTGTTTTGTTTATCTTAGAAGACCCTAAGGCAAGGCTTCCTCTGTCTGAGCCTGTGTGGTCACCTCCACATCCTTGCCAGCTGAGGTGTTCTGCTGCTGCTGCTTCACTTGCTGACGGCACTGGTGGATCTTGAAGGCGGTCTCGCACTTGTTAGCCCCGCGGATCATGTGACACTGTCGCTCTAGCCACAAGTCCGGATTGGTGGCATCGGAGAGCAGGCCAAAGAAGTCCCGCTCCACGAAGACGCCGTCGTGCATGAGGCCCATCTGCTCGTAGAGGCAGTGAGTGAAGCACTGGACAGATTCCGAGGGATCGCTGAAGTCCTCCCTCTGCAGCTTGTGCAGTTCCCGAAGGGATATATCCGTCTGATCGCCGCACAACCGGATCATGTCCTCCGTAATGGGTTTCGGAGATTCGTCGGCCACCGTTAAGCCCAGGTTTATATTAACCTTAGCAAAGCGAGACTGTGGGAGAAGCGCTTTTTAGCCTAAGCAAACTTAATCGCACTGAAGTTCCCTACTCACCTCACTCAGGGTCAGCAACTCAAGCACCACCAGCACCACTAGACCGCGATTCATGTTGGTTCTATGATAATTTCAACTGTTCTGTCAGCGCTTTTATAGCCCTCACCTTTTGCTCATTAGCCGGACAGGAAAACACTTTTAATTGCGAATATCAATTCAATGAGCCGCGCACATTTCGCGGTTTTCGGTTGAACAAGTTGTGGCGCAGTTCCGAGTCACACGAATGTAACAAGCCAGGCCGAGCAGAACTCAAATCGATGCCAATTGGCATATCGAAAGTATCTTGAGAGCTGCTTCAACAAATCCCGCCGAGTGCCCGGCAAGTTCTACTTCTCTCTCAGCCGGAATGCTGCCACAAAAAAATACAGAAGTTGCAAAACAAATTTTGAAACAAAACAAGAAGAAAACAGCAAGGGAAAACTTGGTTATGGGAAAGCCAACGTGTAAAGACTCTTTGATTTTGAGTGGGATATATTTATACAATGTATTATATCCGAATAATCATAATCAATATATCATAATAATGTTTCCTCTAATCGTAGCATTTAATTAATTGAAGACACATTGCATATAAGCACATAAGATAACACAATTTTAATGAAGTGTCAAGGCAGAAAATGATGGATAATTTGATTAAATATAAAAACAAGAATAATTAATAATCAATCATTTACATATTTGTTGGTTAAATAAAGAACAAACTTTGCAAGATGCTGGATACATATTTAAACTCCTAACACAATCCCTAAATCGAAGGACTCTCTCTCTTCAAACTAAAGTACTAATACCCAAAGTACAGTCAACAACTTTGGATATTCAAGCCTGAGGAAGTGTGTGTGTGTGTGTTGTGTGTGTGGATGTGCGAGTGTGTTGGGCACTTCCGTTTGGCTGTTGCGCCATTTTGACTGCGACTATTTCCGCTGGTCGCATTAACTGCAGGCGCATAACTTTTCCAATTTGCTTTTGGCAATTATTGATATAAGCCAGCGGCAGCAGCAACTTGAACGGGCTGCTGTCTGCCACTTCAGTCGGTCCCGTTCCCCTTCTCTCCCTCTCTCATTTGAGGGCATCTCTTTCGCACACCCAATCACGCCTGCATCGGTCCAAGCATATTTTCCTGCATTCTTGCGCATATTTGTGCAACATTCCAAAAATTCTTGAACAAAGTTTCGTTATTATTGCCATTTTGCCGACTCCTGGGAGCTGGGAACTCCAGAGCCTGCCACTTTGATTACTTTTGCAGTTGCCGTTAGATGCAATTAGTTGGTTCATTAGAAAAACAACAACCACCCCTCTGCCTCGATAGGAATTCACACACTTAATTAAGAGACCCGAGTGGAGAGAGGGAAACCGAAACTCGACACGACTTGACTCTCACTGATTGCCTACAAGTGCACTAGGAAAATGCAGGAAAATGTGTAATAGAGTCGCTTTCAAGCTAATTTGTAGATTAAAAGAAATATTCTTAGAGATATTTCGGAAGGAGGATATAGATTTGAGATTATACATGATTGTTTTGACTTAAGACCGATTTTCTTTGGTTTTTTGTCTAAACAATTTGAAGCATATTATCAAAAGATTCCCTACAAACACAATGAATTTAAAGAACAACATTTAAGTTTCATCTATAATTAATTAGCACTTTAAGTATTTTAGTATTTTAATTATTTTTTGATAGAGTTTTGTGGCTCTGATATTTTTCTTCAAAGTGTAGTCTTGTTGTAGTGTTGTATCTTTGTGTCTTGAAGATGTCCGGCCCGGCTGCTTGGGTATGCAAATCGGTCAGCAAGCTCGGGCTGAGTGATTTGGCCAACTGCTTGGGCCCAGCCTCTCGTCCCCAAGAATTTAGCATGGGACCCGAAGCTCTGTTGCATATTTGTTGCATAATGCCAACTTATGCACTGGCACATTGTTGACCAGTTGTCCGGAATCCCCCGCAGCTGTCTATATGCCACATATCCGCCACCCCTCGATTTGCATTACTTGCCGCTGTGTCCACTGGCAAAGCGTTTTGGGTTGAAAAATCTACAAATCGCATGCCGCAAACAAAAGCAAATGCCAGCACTGGGATGTAGATTGCCGGATGGATGGCTGGATGGATGGATGGAGGGATGGCTGACTGGATGGAGGCATGGATGGCTGGCTGAGCGCTTAGAGGGATAGATGGTTAGATGGCTGACATACCAGCATTATTCCACGTCACCGGCCAGTGCACATTTCAAATTGGAAAGGAACGCTGCAAATACTGGGAACTTGGCTAAAATTCTCAGGCAAGGTCTCTCTCAATGCGAAATAAATAAGTAAATAGTTGAGATGCTCTCGCCGCGCTGTGACAATTCGTTCGTTCTTATTTCCTCGCCTGTTTTCTTTTCTATTTTATTTTTGATGTCCCTCCTTGCGGTTTAATTTTCCCATACCATCCGCATGCAAATCACATACAATCAGAATGAAGTAAACGTGGGCCAAAGGCAAATATGACATTTCAGTCAGCCAAGTAAATAAATGTTAGGCGGCACAAATGGAACGTGCCAAAGCCGCTTGAGGAATACGAGACCTCAGACACTCGACCTGGAGCTGCCTTCACCTGTGCTCCATATCTAACCCACAGAATCCCTTTCACCTTCGGGCGGAGCCCACTCCCCCGCTGTCCCCTCGCTCCTCCACCTGTCAATCCTCGGCAAACAACTGTGAGGAGTCATTTCGCAGCCAGGGAAATGTGAGAAGGAGGTGAAGGTGAAGGAGCTGGCTAAACGAGGGAAGTCTGCTTCTATATTTGAAAGGTTTTTAGCAGAATATCTTTAGAGTTTTGTAATGTTTACAAGAAAATTAAGGAATTCCATTTGAAACAGAAAAGGACAAGAATTATGACAGATTTAAGAGTAGCTAAAGCCTGAGATACTTCCACTTCATTCTTGAAAAATTAGGAATTTTGACTTTGTCACGTCTTAAACCTTTTTTTAAATATATAAACCCTCTGCAATATGTAATTCTTCTAAAATAACTCCCACAAATTTCTTCCCTGAATCACATATAGCCTTTCCCTGCTTGACTGCATCTTGCCGCATCGTTTTCTTTTCTTTTTAGCCTACAAATAATTGTATTAAAATAGGAATTTTTTCAATTTGAGAGCTTGGCCTGACAGGACTCTCCGCGGCGACTGTGGACAGCCAGCTGCCGGCTCCGGACTGCGGACTCCGGACTACGGACTCCTGACTCCCGACTCCCGACATGTGACAGCCGAGACACGGAGAGAGACAGTCGGGAATGAAGTTGTGGCACGCATTGTCTGAGACCGCAAGGAAAGGGGCAGCGACATTTTTAGCCAGAAAGCATGTGGGACTTGGTGGCTGGCTGGCTGGCTGGCTGGATCACTGCTCTCCCCGGCATTCTTCCTCAAACCCCTCGCTCGGCAAATTCGCAGCGAATTGTTTGATAATGACACTGACATGATGCTGTCCTGACAACTAGGCAAGAAACCGGCTCCAGCCGCAGCCCCCACTCTGCCAGGGATTTTCCCAGCATTTCCTGTCTGGGCCCACGAAATTATATACGAAAATTAGTTGAAGCTGCCGCCGCTGGCGAATTTTCTATGTGAGCTTTTCCTTATATTTTTTTGTCTTGTTCCTGCTGCCAGCCTGATCTCATTTCGTGTTTCTTTTCTTATTTTTTATTTCTTTTTCGTTGCTCCGTTGATTTGCTTTTCGGTTTCGGGCCGCATTTTGGGGGCCCAGTGCAAGCGGCGCTCTAAATTAAGTTTTAAGCAACATGTCTGCAAAAATCATGCCCCAGGATACCCGTGGTCCCCTCCTGATTCCCCCCGCATCCTGACTGCTGTCGCTGGCAGTCGCAACGTTTTATTCTCGGTCTCCTCTCTCGGTTTGTTTTTTGTGTATTTCTATTTGAAGAATGGAAATTGTGTTTTGTGTGTGTTTGCTGCAGTAGTGGTCTTCCTTGTCCTTCGTGCAGTTCCTTGAGGAGCTCAGCCCCAGCCTCCGCCTCAGAATCCGAGCGACTCCTGCTGACTATTTTTTTGTGCTTATTTTTTATTGTATTTCGCCGGCCGTGCTATTTACACTGGCGCAGTCAACAGTCGCCGTCGTCGGCAGTTGCTTTTCCTGTGCCTATTTATATATTTGCAGGAGTTGCAGGACAGCAGGACGGCTGGCGGTGGGACTGCTCCCAGGACCAGCAGAGATTGTGCTGCTTCTTGGCTCCGAATTTGTATTTGTGTATTTGTCTTTTAGTTTATTGTGCGGCAGCTAGGCAACTTTGCCTTTTGTATTTGCGCTCCATTGAGGCAGGGAATTAAATTTTAAAATCCCCCAACCAGCAAACGAATCCGGGGACCTGTGGTCCTGCCTGCATTTGATTACAGCTCCCCCTGCGAGTCGGGGGCTCCGCTTTAAGCGATCGGCAGAGGGGCAGCTAATTAAAGGCGGCGTATACTTGATGTACGCCCATCGAGTATACGCCACGTTGGGCAAACAGGAAGCGCACGACGAGCAGCTAACGGCGAACAGGGAGCTTAGACAACCGACTTAATGGGGGATAAGCCAGCAGCTGGCAAACACTTGGCTGGCAATTAATTAAAAGCCACCGAACACGGAGCCAAATATTTGGTCCTTAAATGCAACAACAAGGACCGAAGGCGGACAACTTGGAAAATCCGATTTTATTGCAGGCACTAAGAAAAAACCAAAGGAAGAGCGGCCCTTCCTACATCTGGCTCAACGTCTGCCGGAAGTCGTGTATCAGCTGCCCAATGGCCATCGTACAGCCCACAATGCCGAAGATAACTCCGATCAGGATGAGCAGCAGGTCGCGAATCAGTCGCCACCTCAGCCGGCCATAGCCCTTGCCGTAGCACAGGAATATGTTCATCAGGGCGGGACACAGCATGTTCAGATTGCTCAGCGAGAAGGCACCCTCCAGCTCGGTGAGAGCTGCCAGATTGGGCATGACAATGGCCACCACTCCTTAACCAGAATAATGCATTAATATAAGAGCTTAAATACAGGTTGAGACTCACCTGTTAAGAACAGAAATACAATGCGAACCACGTACTCAATCAGCGTTCGATGCTTTTTCTTTTCCTCCGTCCGTCTGTAGTCGCTGAAGATCACCGTGATCACCACAAAGCCATGCAGCGGATAGCTGAGCAGGATACCCGTGGCTATGCAAAACTTAATCACCTGTGATAAACTATAAGGGTTTAGGAATTAAGCAAATTAATCATAAAACGAGGTACTATATTACCTACATTTCACTCTGCGGAATATTGAGTGTGACGCTGGCCTGAACACTCTCGCCAAAGCGCCAGTAACCCATTATTCCGAAGAACAAATTCGAAAACAGGATGAAGAACACAGCCATATTGAGGACCCCAAAGAGGCCCAGGTAGCTCTGCGGATGCGCCATGTTGGCCTCCACGACGAGCATCTGGAAAGGACTCCCTTAATATGTACAGAAAAAAATAAGAAGTTCCATAGGCCCTCACCGAACCCACGGCAGTGAGGGAAAAAGCCGCAATGCCAAAGAACTCGATCCATTCCAGGGGCGGCTTGGCCAGCTCCCTTTCCTTTATGCTGGGCAGACCACTGAACAAATAGTGCATGATGAGGATGAAGCCCACATACAGCAGGATGTTGGAGAGGATGTTCAGGGGCACCAGATACTTCAGCTGACGGATCAGGAAGAGCGGCAGGAGCAGCAGGCAAAGGCACACCACATAATACGCCTCGTGTGTCTTCCCAAACTGGTAGTCCCCGATTTCCTTGTAGTTTTTGGACACGAAAACCAAATACACAGAGCACAGCAGGAACTGTCCAATGACCAGGACACAGCTGGTCACAATGCCCGCAGCGGGTCCGAAGCACTGCACCCAGTGGGGACCCTCCTGGTAGGCTATCTTCACGGCCTCCGGCATCGACACCTGCGGCACCTGGCGCCTCCGACAGCACTCCGTCATGCTGGAGATCTGCAAGGGCAAGGAGATCAGGCTGAAGAGTGGATCGCGATCCGAGAGGAGGCCACTTACGGACCAGCAAATGGATGCAGTAGGTCAGCAGGACCATCAACAGGGTGGACATCACAATGCCAACCAGAATGCCCGAACAGCGGAAGGCCAGGGGCATGGCCAAAATACCTGTGCCAATTACGCACTTCAGCAAGGAGACAAAGGCGTCACAGTTACTAGGATTCAAGGATAAAATATTGCAATTCCAATATCAAATATGAAAAACTCACGTCAAGGGCTTCTCCACGGTTCGCTTTTCATAGGGATCGTATCTGTAGAACGACGCCATGGACTGGCTATAAGAAAAATACCCAGGATTAATCGTTTTCTTCGGCACAACCAGGGACACACTCACACTATGCCCAACGGCTCATTGGAGCCCGTCGGACCTGGGTCCTGATCCGGCTGCTTCGGCTCCATTGCCAGATGTAAGCAGCGGCTGCAACATTAGCAGGAGCAGCAACGAAACATAAACGAAGTCAACGAAAATCGCCTCGAACTTTTGACAACAATTTCAAATTAGTTTGGTCGACACTACTGCTGTCGTCCTGCAGCTGCGCATATTCGATTCACTTGCCGGGCATTAACAGGAAGTGAAACTGCGTTGGCAATGGCTGCCGCAGCCGCAATCAAAATGGCTGCACATGCGCCGCTATTATCATAATAAGCGCAACTTATGGCCAGCTTCGCGGTCCTGCAGGGCATAAAGTTTACCAACTAACGGCACATTGGTCCTGCGGCGTCGGGATAAAGGTTTTCTCAGAACAGTCGAGCAGAGGAGGGCGCCATCCCTGTGACAATTTTGGCCAAAGTTGGCTACAGTTAAGCTCCAGTAAGGTGGAACTCGAGGGCTTATAATTACCTAAGGATTCGATTTATTAAATTAAAGAAAATTAATTAAATAAATTATGAGAATTTCCTTGGATCCGATGAAACTTGATTACGTAGCTACTGCATTCCTCTAATGGCCAGGCTCCCCTGTTGCTCGCCGGAGGACGATTGTCATGCCAGAATGCGCACTTCCGCGTTAGCATTTAGTTAGTGGCTGCGACTCGGTGTGCGTTTAACAGTAAATTGAATTAAAATTTATTGTGCAAATTGCAGGATTCCGAAAGCGCGCACAGTGAGCACAGGACTCGCCGAGACAGCGGCGCAAATCCAATACAAATAAAATTAAGTAAAAATGCACAGAGCACCGAGCTGGGGCATACACATCTATAGAAATATATATAAAAATATATACGTAGGTATGTGCAAGTGTCTCTGTGCTGGCACAGAAATATGCAAATGCGATATTGTCGCTGGGCGACATTTACAACAATTACAATAACAACGCTGGCACCTAACTGCGTGCGACATGTGACACGATATTCAAATAGAGGAGGGAGGGAGCCGCCGCGCCGCCCATTTATAGCATATATTTTGCATAAAGGGAAATATGCAGCAGGAGCAGCAGCAGCTCCTGCTTGGGAAAAGAAAACGGAACGGGCGGAAAACGAGCGAGAGCAGCGCAGCGCAGAAATCAAATAAAACAAATTTGGAATTTTACAGCAGACAAGGAGCCCGAGCAGCGGCACACCAAGGCACAACTGAACCGAACTGCTTATGTGCGACAATGTCCTGGACCCGGACCAGGTCCTGGTTTTCGTCCTGGATGCCTCCACATGTTCCTTAAACTGTCAGCAATGTGCGACTGCGACTGAGACTGCGAGTGCGACTGGGAGTGTGTGTATGTTATGGAAACAAACAGACTGACATTCAATTTAAATTCCTATACAAATAATTGCATGGCATTGGCATGGGTCGCAGGCGATAAAAGGGGGCTTCCCCCAGAGAAGGCGTCCACTGTGATTGCTTGCTAACGATAGAATTCCCGGATAAAAACTCAGCCCGAACTAAGCTCGACTTTTCGCAGTGTCTATAAACAAATCGGAGGGAAGGACTCTGGGGAGGCCAGGTGATGGAGAGGATGGCTGGTTTTGTTGTTAACTAGAGATTGCACACGCAGAAATTGAACTACTTTCAAATTCTGTTTTAAATTCTATCATAGGAAACTGTATAAATTAATAGTCTCCCTGTTTTACCTCCAATTTCCTCAATCGACAGCTCTGCTGATTTGCCTAGCTCAGTGTCAATGGCCAGACTTGGCGGCGGGATATTGCAGAAAGTCATCTGGCAAATAATTATAAATTCCCGGCGTTGCTCGTCTGCCTGGCAGCTCGCCGCCGCCACCACCGCCATTATCCTGGGCTCATCATCAGCTAAACCGAAAATAAATGCCATTTCGAGGAAATTTCTCAATGCAGCGCACGCACAGGACGAGGACAAGCCACGACCACGGTCACAAGGATGTGCTGGCTTTTGTCCTTGCCAATTGGCGCTCACATCTGGTGCTGGTAAAGGTAACAGGGTTATAGATGGGATAAGAAGGGTACGAAAACGTAAAGAAGACTGAAATAATTAATATTTCTAAATACCTATTTTAATTATTGATTAATCCTTGGAGTATTTTGATAAGTACATTAAATTTTATATTACATTTTGGGAAAATATCTCCTAGACTAGATAATTACTTTTATTTAAAAGCTTTTTTTAATAATTAATGGTATCTAAAGTATTTTCTTTTATTACCCATTTATTTTAAGGTCACCTAGGCACAAGGACACCCTCTGTTAGCATCACTGTTCCACCTAACTCACCTGAGTGGCATTATCGCCGCGCTTATCGCGTCGTCATCATCGGCGTTATCAACAGCTTAGCGACGCCGCAAAAACTTTGCAGCAGCTCCACGTTCCGCTGCATTTTCCTTGCCCTGCGCCACCCCCTCATTCCGTGCGCCTCAATAATTTTGATCAGATTTTCCGACGCGCTTGTCCAGCGCTGCTTGGTGTCGTGCTGCCAGAGCGCGCTTTCATCCCGCTTCCGACAATATTTTTGCATTTATAATGCAATTCATCGTTCATTTTTCATACTTGCACAAAGTGGATTTTTATTAGATTCTCCTTATATATATATACTATACGTATATATCCCCTTTTTGTTTCTGTTGCCCCTTGGGGCTTCTTTGTGGACTTGTTTTTGCTATGCGAAGTCCGCTCATGGGTCGCTTTTAATGTGGCCTGGCCATATGGAGCGTTGGCCAAGCTGGAAATTTCAATATCATCGAGACAGACAGCAATAAATGTTCAATAAGGCGAGGAATGCATATGCATTCGGTGGTAAGATATATTAAATGGGGGGAATAACAGAGAAAATAGGAAATATTTAATTTGTCGATTAAATTTAAATTAAATACTAATCAACTGTATTTTAATTATTACATATTTGTTCAAGTTGAACAGGGCTATAGTTCTTTAACGATAAATACGTATACAAACTGGGTACATTACTTAAATTACACTAAAAGTAAATAGTTTAAATAGCTCTTAAGCCAACCACAATGAGTCCTTTAAAAGTACTCCTCAATGCATACACCCTTCCTGCTCTTAATAACTGCAAAGTTCACAGTGCGTGGCTTCATTTATTATGCATATTTTCCACACAATTTGTCAATGCTGTTCCCTTTGCCGGAGGCGCTGGCGGTGAAGAAAAACTATTTGGAAAACAAACGCAAAACAGCTCTACACTCCCAGCACACACATTGAGGGGGTTTTTCTATTAAATAAACTGTCAGTCATTGACGTTGGTGCCTCGCCGACGTGCTGCGGATGTCGAGAGTCATACACACGATGATGTTCCAAATAATTGCACTCCCGCGCGGAGGGATATATTAACAGCATTTTTAGTGAGCGGCACGGCACGCAGACAAAGGATTCTTATCCTTAGAGGCGATGCCGATGCCGATGCCACCGCAGCATATTATTTGCCCGTCTGCGCCGTAATTGAATGTTACACGTAAAATATTGCCGGAGCGAGCCGGGTTCATTACGACGAGGGCTACGGGGTCACGGGACGTGAGGACCTCTCCCTGTCCAATATTGAACTTATTGACAATGAGTGGCAGGAAAAGTAATGACAAAGTGCCGGGAATAGCTGAGGTCCGGCCAAGAAACGCGGAATTCAAATTCAAATTTCCGTTAAAAAATGTCAAATCATTGTCATTTTGTAACCATTAAGTGAGCTATTTTTAACACCTCTATAAGCATTACAAAATTATTTTTATGAATTATTTAAGCTCCTTATTTACACTGCTTAAGAGACAGCTGAATAAAGTATTTAAAACCGGGATAAAAACTATAAATAAAATATATAAATTTGGCATATTTACATAATTTTGAAAGAAGGTTTTACATGTAACTTACAACATACACGTATCTTACATATCTTTACGTATGTAAGTATCTCTACAAAACTGTTCGAAAACATAGAAACATCGCTTCAAATGCCAAATGCCGCATTTATCAAAGACATAATCCTTGGTTAAGTGTCTCAAAACAATTATGTTTGAAATACAAAGCTTTTGAACAAAGCCTTTATACTATTTGTAAAAATTTGTATAACTATGTTCCTGTGTTAAAATTACGGTGAGCTTGACTTAAAAATAACTAAACGATTTACTAGAAAGCAGCCTAAAAATATAGCTTTTATCGAAGACACATTTCCGGTTCACAGTTCCGCTAATAACTTAGCACTGTTTCGAACCATATTTTCAATTAATTTAAATATTTGGTTACAAATTTATTATTTTATGTTTGTTGATACCAAACAATTTACAAAAAAACCTTTACTTTACAAATTTAATAAATGCAACAAAATTATTTTCTGTTTATTACTGATTTCCTATATATAAATGGTAATTAAAAATTATTATAATATATATTTTGCACACACAAGCTCGAATTCATAAATATATTAACCTTTTTTCTAAGGTTTTTTTAACGTTGAAATGCTGCTTATGCCTTTATACTAAGTGTAAATCACATCCAGGTGCAGTTCATTTGTTATTATTGTATTTCAGTTTTTCATTACTAACCAAAGCAAGCAAGAAAAATGTTTGTTTTGACAGAAATTTAAGATCGCAATTGTTGTCTGGTGCATAATAATTAATGAGCTAGCTTTTATAAAACTGAGGAATTAATGTAAATTACACAATAGCTGTGGTTAATATGATCTTTATTATTATATATTATAAAAATTGTATGGCACAAACGGAATAATAATGCGGTAAATACAGATGCAATGGGGAACAACAACTTTAATAGTTCTCAGTGGTGCGGACGTAGTTGACGCCAGAGGGCATGGAGACCTTGTCGAAGCCCTTGGGGAATAGTTTGTGGGCCTCTTCATCGGTGACGGAGGGAAGGATCATGACCTTGGTTCCAGGCTATAGAGAATTCATAATTAGTATATAAAGAACCAGCTTCAATTAATGGCATACTCACAGTCCAGTTGGCGGGCGTGGCCACAACCTGGAGGCGATCGGTCAGCTGCAAAGAGTCGATTACCCTCAGGATCTCACTGTAAATTATCAGGATCTTGAGCAAAGAGTAAGATATATCATAAAGAGACGAACTTACTCGACATTGCGGCCCGTGGACATGGGGTAGAACATGGAGAGGCGCACCTTGTGGTCGGGGCTGATGATGAACAGCGCCCGGATGGTCTTGCCCACCTCGGGGTCGCGCTTCTGCTCCTCGTCGAGCATGCCCAGGCTGACGGCCAGGTCCATGGTGGGGTCGGCGATGATCGGGTAGGGGAAATCGCCGGGAATGTCCAGGCAGTAGCTCTTGATGTCGTTCACCCAGTCGACGTGGGAGTTCAAAGCGTCCACGGAGTGCGCCAGACACTTGGTGTTCCGCTTGGCGAACTCCGGCTGGTGCACGGCGATCCTGCCCAGCTCGGTGGTGCACACGG
>VNJV01006311.1:0-13085 GCA_008042635.1 Drosophila nikananu
AATAAGGTTTTAAAATACCGTGTTCAAAATATTCACAATGACAACATTTAAACATATTTTTTTACACATTAACTTATTATTTTTATTATTATTTATTTTAGCTGTAAGATAAAATTATTTTATTTACAAAAATTTGATTTACAAAAAAACGTACTATATTTAATCAAAACAAAGCTACAATAGGAACGATCTGAAAATTTTATACAAGAAAAGATAATTTAGCCAATTTTAAAATATTTCTATATAATCTAAGACCTGGCCATTTTGTATTATTATTTCGGACATAATTTGATCAAAATCGGACAACTATATCTGATATCTGCCATAGAAATAAATTTTATGAAATTTGAAACATTTTGTATGATTTCAGAATTTTGGTTTTAATTTTATGCAAATCGGATGATTATATCATATAACTGTCATAGAAACTATTGTTCAATGTAGAGAAAAATGCAATACTGTAACTGGTAAATGTAATATGATTAGGAAAATTTATATTTTCCATATTACATTTAAAGTATGATACGTATAAATAATTTGTATAATTCCTGTTGGTTTTTCATTTCATTTGATAAAATTGAATTAATTTATAATGATCCAATTGTAAACTGCAAGGGTATACAAACTTCGGCGTGCCGAAGTTATCTTCCTTTCTGGCTTATAACTCCATTTAGTTTTCATTTTCATTTGACCAAAATGGATAGTTTAGGTATACAAACTTCCTGTTTCCATGTCAGCTTTGTGATCTAGTCCTCCGATCGCTTCGACCCGCAGAGAAAGAATAACATTTCCAGAAAAAACGAAAAAGAAAATGTTAAAAATCAAGTGAATTCGACCATATTGTTTACTGCAAATATAATAAATATGTTATTATTTTAAACGGCCATTTGGCAGAACTCCCCTTTAATTGTGTGGGGTCATTATGTTAAACGGTTATACTTGGAAACAAATATTTCTGGCAATACCTTAAAATTTGAGCTTAGTAAAGGTTGGTTGCTTCACAAAACTCGAAATTCGGCAATTTCAATGAATCGTTGTAATATTTTCGTGTTGGCTTTAAGCTTGTTAATCACTCCCGTGGTAAATATCAACCGATTTCTAAATAACTTAAATAAGTCTAACTTCTGAACTTCGTAGATGGATAAAATCATAATGTTGGAAAGCAAATGTGGGGACTATAACCGAAGTTATTTGTCCAACGTTAGCCTATGGACAAAAAATGCTCGGGTAAATTTGGAGGTATTTTTGATAAGGGATCTTTTCGCGGGCGTTACGATGGACATTGAGTTCCTTATCAGCATGCAAAACTCAATCAAGTATCAAAAGATCTTCCAGTACTCGCTGGATTGTTGCACCATGCTGGCACAAAGGAGGAACAACATGTTCAAGAGATGGTTTTCGACCTTCTTTAGTTCGGGCAACTTCAAAAGATATTGCCCTGTGGAGCCGGGCCTCTACTATTTGAGGAACTACAACTACAACACACTCTTTATTCCAAAGTTCTTGTACGCAGGCAAGTACCGAGTGAAGTTCGACATGTTTCAGTTGAGGAAAAGCGTTAGAGAGTTCGTAATGGGATGTGCCTTTGAAGTTGAAATAAAGTAATCGGGGTGTGACATGCATTCCCTTAATATGCTCTGTGGGCTTCAATTATAACTAGTTTAGTCTGAGTGCTAGAGGCGACAGGTTGAAAACGAATTTTAAAACACCATTCTACTCTCGACATCGGGGCGAAAATGTCGAAAGCACTAACAGTTGTTTCCCTGCTCTGTTTCCACCAGTTGGTGTCCACTCGAGCAGTAAGTGATTTTCATATAATTTCTCTATAGCTTAGAGGTCTCTTAACCTTGTGTGCCTGTGGCATAGTCATCGTTTATTTTTCAGACTGGACAGTGCCGATTTAGTACCACACATTTTGAAAACTTTACCTTGGAAATTATCAACAACACTCTGTATTTGGATATGAAAACCGCCAAGACGATTCACCGCGGCTTTAAGGTCCTCATCGACGTTCAACTCAGCCTCGATAAGGGAAAGAGCTACCAGCGCCTTTTTGCCCACATCCTGGATACCTGTGCCGTAGTCTCATCGGTGAGAACCAACCTCTTCAAGAGTTGGTTTAATAGCATGCTCAAGCACGGAAACTTCATGTACAACTGCCCGGTGCCCGCGGGTCACTACTTCCTGCATGACTGGCGGCTCGACTCCCAACTGGTTCCGCACTATATGCTGCCCGGCGACTACTGCGTGACCGCTCACTTCTTCTACGGCAAGCACAAGTCGAAGCAGGAGGACGGCGTGCTCGACCTGGATGTCTATGCTCTTCTGCGGGCAAGCTAGGTGCCGATGGCCTGAATTCTGCCTGCAACTGATTTACGATCGTGAATGAAGAGTGAATTAGTACTCAAAATAAATATTCTAAAAATATCCGTGTTCCCACTGCGCCATTTCGGAGTAATTTAAATCCAATCAGCGAATTGGACTCGCGTGCAAGCGATTACGAAGATCGCCGTTGACAGTGGAAAGCAGTTGCATTCAGACGACGATTGGGAAGTCTAATGATGAGGGAAGCCCTACTCCTTTTTTCTGTTCTACTGCCGCTGGCAGAGGTAAGCCTTTCTCCGGAAGCAAGCCGAGCTGCGATCTAATAGACTCTTGCGCCATCAGCTCAGTTCCATAAGCCTGACTCGGGTCGAGTGTGAAAAGAATTCCAGGTACTTTAAAACCCTGAACGTCACGGCTGTCAACAGTACAGTCACTGCTGATATTGAGTTGATTCAGGCCCTGAAAGCCGGATTCCGGGGCCACGTCGATGTCCAACTTCGCCTGAGCAATGCCAAGAAGTTCCAGAGCCTGGTCCAGACCGACACCGACTACTGTGAGCTGCTTTCGACCCTGAAGGACTCACTCTTCCGGCGCTGGGTGAAGAGCGTGACCAAGAACAGCAACTTTATGGAGAACTGCCCCGTCCCCGCGAGTCACTACTACCTCAGAGCCTGGCACGTGGACATGGGTCTGGTACCCTCATATCTGCTGAGTGGTGACTACCGTCTCAGGGCCTTGGTTTACTACGGGAAGTATCGCTCCAAGAAGCAGTTGTCCCTAGTCCAGTGCATCGTGGAGGCCACAATGCATAACAAATAGGTACGAACTTAACTGATTTGTCCGACAGTAATTACCGAGTGCGAGTGGCTTCAAGCTTGACCGATCGCTCAATCATTCGCGCAACTTGAACGGTATAACAAACCCATTAAATGGCTTTAATTGCGTTTTTCAAAATTCGTTGTTAGTGGTTGGGTTCGGGCTTACAACAGCCCGCGATGTTTGCGGCAAAGCTCGTACCCACGGTTGTGTGTTGCTTGGTTGTAACTGCCCTCATCAGGGAAAGCGTGGTAAGTTGTTTTCGTTCATCGTTGCAAGGATGTGCTATGATTACAACTGCCAATAGGCCTCCAAAATGACATTTAGGACCGGTGCCTGCAGATACGACAAATCAATTTTCTCCAATTTCACCTTTCAAATTATCAACACCAAACTGATGATGGACATGATTCTAGTGACCACCCTGCGGCAGGGGCTGAAGGCCCATCTGAGTTTCGAGTTCCGTCTGTCCAAGGGCAAGCCGTACCAGAGCGTCTACCAGCACGACATGAACTACTGTGCGCTAATCAAGGGTACTCAGCAGTCGGTCTACCGGCGCTGGTTCACGTCGATGCTGAAGGTAGGTAACTTCGCCACGAGCTGCCCGATCTCGAAGGGTTACTATTACCTCCATGGGTGGACCCTTGATGCGAGCATTGTGCCATCGTTCCTCTACCTTGGTGACTACCGGATTGGAGGATCGTTCTTTTATGGCAGGTTCAAGAAGCAGATGGAAAATCCTATGCTGGAGTGTTCGGTGGAAGCTGTGTTGGACTGAAGTCAGGATTAGGTGATAAGCGATCGTGGGTAGTTAAGCTGCACAGTCGCTGTATATAATTGGATGGTCAGGGTTTAATGCATTGGGTAATTAATATATTGCGTACAAAAACATTTATAGAAACAGTTCCCTAGTGTTTGTGAACAGCGATGGCACGGGTAACGCGGCTTTTGCAGCTTATGAGTCTAGACATACAGCTGTGTTTGGCTATACTAATTTTATCTGTCAAGGCGGTGAGTGAAAAACTATGGCAGAAACTTGCATTGCTTTGCATACTCAACAGTCATAGCTGGTCCCCTTAGGATCGCAGCATAAAGCTAATCGCCGGAGAGAGCAGATTTAACCGCGAATATTTTGAGAACTTCACCTTCACTATTCGAAACGATCAAGTCTTCTTGGACATGTACCTCCGACGGCCGCTGCTTAAGGGCTGGAGAGCCAGACTAGATTTCCAACTGCGCGTGGGAAACTCGAAGACCTTCCAGAGTCTGTTCTCCACCAATATCGATGTGTGCAACATCGTGAACGCTGCCAAGATGAACCTGTTCAAAAAGTGGTACAAGAACCTGCTCAAATACGGAAACTTCCTGCGCCAGTGTCCGCTCAATGCCAGTCATTACTACTTGAAGGGCTGGCAGTTCGGAGAGGGCTTGGTGCCGCCGTTCATAACAAGTGGATCGTATCGATTGGAGACCTACAACTTTTTCGGAAAATACAAGGGCAAAGATGAGGACTTCATTATGAGCTGCACGGCCGATGCCATCATACGTATCTGATGGCTGGTGGCACATTCCGTGGCTAATGGTACATAAATAAATAACACTATTAAGTTTGTGGTCTAAATTTTTGACCGTAATTCGTAATTGATTTTAAGAGCGCTCATTTGAGTTTAGTGGCGGGCACTGAAATGTGGAAACTGATCGTTTGGTCCGTGATTGTTCAGGCAGCTTTTCAATCCAATCTAATTGTGGCGGTAAGTCGGTGTCTGACCCTGGTGACCCTGCTCAAGCTGAACCCATTTCAGGAGCGCAATGTGCAGTTTCTAACAGGAAACTGCACCTTCAACCCCAAGTACTTCAAGAACTTCAGTCTGACCATTCTCGACAACATGATGAACATGGATATGCATCTGAACAGGCCCATTCAGAGGGGCTTTAAGGCCAACTTCGACATTCAGTTGCGTCTGGCTAACGCCAAGAATTTTCAATCCGTGCTTAATCAGAAGTTCGACGTGTGCGCCATGACTTCGAGTATGAAGAGCAGCCTGATCAAGACCTGGTTCAAGGATATGTCTAGGAACAGCAACTTCATGTACAACTGCCCGGTGGAGGTGGGTCACTACTACGTGCACAACTGGCGCATGGGAAGCTCCATGACCCACAAGTTTCTCATACCCGGCGAATATTGCGGCCAGCTCAGCTTCTTTTATGGCAAATACAAAACTAAATCCTACGTGGAGGCCCTGACTTTGACGATTGATTCGATCCTTTCCAACTAGGCGCATTGAACATGACAAATAAAAGGAAACCACCTTAAAGCAGCTCCTCTGGTGCAACCTTTTCCAATATAATTTTGACATTTTGCGCAGTCAAGCAGCGGATGGAAACCATTACTGCTGCAGCCGATATTGGCTGCGACTCCCTGCGGAAAATAATCATATCCTGAACAAGGGTGCAACATATTGCAAGCCATGGGCTTTGCGTTGATTATCAGTTTAGCAGAACGAGACGACGCTGCTTCTTGCAGGGGGAATTTCAATGTAACTCCCATGTCCTCGTCGCGTATACGCAGTGTCTTACGGCAGAGCAGCTGTCGCATGCAGCTTGAAACTTGCAGGGAAAGAATACATTAGACAACACGTCGTCTGCCAACATGTGACTTTGTGAGCGTTTAACTTTATCGCTTCCTAATTGTCGCTTGGCGTCAGCTGGCCTCCCTGCTTCTTCCCGGGTGGCACGCCTTTGATGTGCCTTTCTCCCAGGCATCCCCAACGATTGCCGCCGGCCTCGTGCTCGCCAATTTGTTCCGATTCCCGCTGGTATAATTATAGGATGTGGTGATGATTCGCCCCGCTCCACGGCAACCCACATCCAGCTGCTGGTCCTGACAACGCCTACGGATATGTCTGATGACTAATGAGAGTGTGTCGCAGAGTGGGTAAAAGTCAGGTGAGCTCTGCTTTATTAGCTCAACTGCCCATCGAGCCACTTATATGGGGAGCTCTTAAACAATACCGAAGAATGGCTGGCAATTGATTTAATTTATTTAAAACCCATCTGGGCTAGAGCAAAGCTCCTAGTCCCACTGGATGTGTGTTTGAGTGGCGACGTGAATCCCTTCTGTAAATCAATTTCACGCCAAACAAACATTAAACGTTATTTAACACAACTCACGGCAACTGCGACAAGTATAATGATGGCAATTTCCTTGAGTACACGATGCCACTTCTTCAGTCATCCGCACTAGACCTCCGCCCCGCCGCTTCCCCTGCATCGCTTCCAGAGATGCTTCACTGACTGCCCTCGACTCCCACTGCCCTGGTCCGGCATTTGTTCTCCACGGGTCCCGACAAAATACAAGAAATTGCTTTCTACCCCATCAGTCCAGCAGAGGAAGTGCAATTGATGGCAAAGGCGAAGGAAAAGGCAGGCAACGCGTGCGAACGTGTCGAGAGGAGTTGAACCAAGGACCAAGGACGCAGAAAAAGCAAACTTCTTATAGAAAAATAGTTTGTCCGCCAACTATTATTGACAGTGTTTAAATTATTTGCGCTTAGATTGTGGACTCGCATAAATCGCAGCTTGCACTCTGGCCAGCCACGTCTGTGTCTCCATTCTATGGCGGATCCGTGTCCCTGTTGAGGAGCTCATTAATTTATTTATGCGAAATGCACGTGCAACGGTTTACTCGGCTGGAAGTGAGAAGCTATGTTAGCGTGGGAGTTTAGAGCTCTTCAATGATTCATTGCTTTTTAATGTGACCAGTTGCTGAGGCACCTATTACTATTTCGATTCACAGCCACCGGACCCTCGAATCACTTCATTTTGATTTCAACGTAGAAGACCGTGTTCGTCAGGTTGTCGTTGTGCCAGTCCCTCACGTAAACGTTGGAGTCTATCCGGAAGCTTCCGGAGCGGATGAAGCGCGGAATGGTCTCCTTTTCCGATCGAATGTTGGTCATATAGTAGTTGCCCTGCAGGATGAGCTCATAAGCACTCACAATCATTACCTTTTAAGTGTTTCAATACCTCTTTAAGCGGGCAGCTCCGGGGCATGTTGGACTGCCTAAGGATATTGTCTAGCCAGTAATTGATTAGGCTGTTGCCCTTGCCCCGGCCCATGACCTGGCACAGGTTCACGTCGTAGGTGAAGATGTCCCTGTAAGAGTTCTTGGATACCCGCTGGGCAATGGTGGCCCTGAGCCACACGTCCGCGGTGATGTCTCTTGCAAAGTGCAAGGTGAAGTTGATCGTGTAGTGGTCCTCGCTGATTCCGACTTCATAGAGTGAAATGTACTTGCTGTTGTAGCCGCTGGTGATCTTCCGAAAAAGCAGATAGTTCAAGGACTGAAAGAGAGTGAAGAGCAGAATAGAATTGTAGATTTCAGCAATGAAACCCACCTTGTGGCTCTCGATTAAACTCCAAGCAGAGCAGACCATGAGCCCAAAAAGCAGAGCTCTCTGGATCACCAACATTGTTCGTGGTAAGCCGTTTTGTTGTTTAACAAACTGAGCTCGTTGGATGCGATTATGGTCGGACCTGTCGCCCTAATGGATGTTCTATTAAAATCTCATCAATGTTCCATTTGCAAGCAGCGAGATCCATTGAGGCCGTATCTTAACAGAGTTCCATTCACTGGCTACTAAAATGTGCAGATCCACTTATGTGGCTCTCAGGCAAAGACTCCCGGCGTAATTAAATTGCATCACCAGTCCCTGCACACAGCTCCCTTCCGTGTTCTCTGTCGCCATACAATTTGTTAGGAGCTGACGCTAAAAATATGATAAATTACCGCTTTACGGGCAGCTGAAGATGCCTGCCCGGCTAGGTAACATAAATTAAAAAAGAGCCGCTATTTGCTGCTAACCAAATCTTAATTATAAATCTAAAGGAAGCACTTGCAACCGAAAAAAGGAGAATGAAATTACCGCAAGCGCAGTGCGCCGAAGGAAGCGCAACGGCTGGACGGGGCTCAGAGTGAAATGATGATTTAATAGAATGGTCTGCGGGCACCGCCAGCTGGCTGCCCTGCTGTCCGGATGTCCCGCTACCCGGCTGAGCCGAATGAATGGAAACTGCAGGGCGGCGGGGGGAGCAGGCGGAAATGACTCCATAAGCTGCTGTAACCATAAACCGGAAGTTAACAGACTTTCGCTGATGTGGCGCTTTTCATAGGGCTGCTGCTGGTGCAGGACTTCGCCAGGACCAGGCGCTGTGGTGGAAGGAGGACACCCGAACCCAGCCTGGACCCAGCCGACACGCTCGGCGGGCAGTCTGCGAAATTGTGACAGCGCATGGCCGCAGGATAATCAAATAATTTTTTCTCCACACTCTGCCATCCTTGGGCGAGGGACTTCAGCTTTTTTTGTGACTTCTTTCCTCTTTGCCAGCTCCTGCCGGCCCGTTAGATTATTGTTGCAACATTGCCACAAAATGCTAATTGCCCCACACGATAAGATCGAGGCAAGCTAGTTCTGCGTCTGGCTTGGGCGGCCACAGAAGAACTTTTTCAAATTGCAACTGTCATTGATTTCCCTCATTTTGACAGTTTCCATTTTCTCCTGCGGTTTTTTGCCGCTCTTGGCCGCTGCTTATCGCCATTTGTCAAAGCCTGGGAAATTGCATTGGCTTGCCCATTAATAAATCACCCACGAAATGTTCGACAAAAGTTTTCCCACCGGCCAAAAGGTGCGCATGGTCTTTCTGCACCGTATGGCAGGTCCTGTGAATTATGATGTTTCCCGCAAGCACTGATAACCGATCTACTGCCAATCACACTACTTTCTTCCAGAATAAAGGGAATATTTAAGACAACTTTTAATTCATTTTGGGTAAATTGTAATTAGCTCCGAAAGGCTTCGCTAAAAAGAGCTTTAACCGCTTCGCAGCTCGCGAAGAGTTAACGAGGAGCCAGCCACGTGCGGGACACAAAAAAATTGTTTCCAAAGTACCTTCTCCACGCCGTTTCCACTTCGAAACATTCTTTTACAGGGAGAAAACGCCCTGAATGGATTGGCGTGCGGAGACGCCTGCTGTTCGGAATAATGACGATGATTCCGTTGATTTGAATTGTGATTAAAATGCAGCGTATAATTTCAGCACAGCACCCGCTCCGAATTCCTGTTCCCTGGGTGTCTGAGTCGCTGTCTCCGGCTGGCAGCATGTGCGCTGGGCGGGAGTCCTGGGACAAGTTTGTGCCTCGCTTCTCACTTTGTCTGACTGTGCAGAAATTCTCTGGAGAAGAATTTGGCTACTTGGTGGAGGGGGAGTTGAAGAAAAATTGCAAAAACCGCAACTCGTGTCGACTTGATGTTAGAATAATGAAGAGGCAAAACTTTTGCGCAAGGCATGTAATTTTTCGCAGTGACAGCCGGCCGTGCCTCCGCGGGCTTCTCAGGCTCCTCCAGTCCCCCAATGCCCCCCGGAACCGGAAGTTGTCATTCGTTTTGTGCATTTGTTAAAAAGTTACAGCTGAAAACAAAAACAGCAAAAAAGATGCAAAACAAAAGCACAACAGAGCGAACCGAAAACTGCATGGAAACTTCTGTCGCAGGATCTCATTTGCAGCAGTTTTCTTTTCTTAATTTTCCCCTCTTAGGCCTAACACTTGGGCCCCCTCCGTCCATCGACTGGCCCACAGCCTCCCACATAAATCAGGGCGGTCCGAGCCCCAGACAGACGCAGGATCAGGCCCAGAGTCCGAGAGGTCGCGTAATAAATGCGAACAATGACACAATTGATTGGCCAATTACGTGCGCTTCGGGGTGATTATGACGTTACGTACCGTTAGTCGACGGACTGGGAGTGGGAGTGTGTGTCTGTCATGCCTGGCTAAATTTACACAATTAAATGCGTGAAATTGGTTTGAATAATTGAGCAATTTTTCGACAACTGTGTGGAAACGCAAGGCATTGGGGCATAGGGGAGCTTTAAGCGAGACCAGCTTTAAAGACACACAAGGTGGCCCTAAAGCAACGCGGATTGCATACATATGTAAAAAGGGAGAAGAACACAGTAATTTGTTTTGTTAACTCTTCCAATCGAATTTCGCTGCAAGGCCATTAAATATGCAGGCAAAAACTCAACTAGCCACCGAGATAAACTCGTCTTAAATTCCAGCACGCGGCGGCCGCGACAGCGGTCCGAAAAAAAAATTGGCGAGTCCGGCAACTTTATGGTCAGTGGCAGAAAGGCGAGAGAAAGCCGCAGCTAATTTATTTGCAACCGGGGCCATTTATGCGACGCAGCCAGGCCAAGGCCTCGGCCGGGACATGGAGAAGCAGCAGCAGGAGCAGGCACTTCATTGCGCAGTGCCTCGTTTAAAGCGGTGATTCAGTTTCATCATTAACCAGATTAATATGGCATGTCGTTGCCCATGACAGCCCTCCCGTCCGAGGACCCGAACGCCGTAACCCCTTGCCGGCAATGGCAATCGATGCGGATGCGGCGGGCCACGTTCTAGTCATTGCCCTTCCAAACGATGGCCATGTGGTCGCGGTCGCCCGTTGCAGGCACTGGCAGTTTATCGCCTGGAAGCTCTAGCGCTGCGCCACGCGGCGTATGCGCAATATTCGAGGACATGAAATTTTATGCGCCTCCTGTGTGCGGATCGGCAGGGAGCTCAGCGGGGCTCTCGACTAATTTGTCCGACACATTGCGCAGCCTAATTGCGCCAGGAAACAGGCGAGAGAGCTCCGTTAGACAGTTGGATTTAGGAATGGATCGATTTTTCGGTACTTCCCTTCCGTATTCTTCGCTGCTCCTTTTCCAGATTATGAATACACGCCGAAAAGCGGAATCTGTTTCCACAAACCCGCCCCAGTCAAGTTCTTTTTGATTGCAATTGCAAGATATTTCCAGCAGCTTCCTTTCCGACTGCGACCCAAGCCAACAGTTTATTTAGTATCTCTGCCAGCAGCCGCGTGGAATTGTGATAATATTTGCCAGGAAAAGTATTTACATTTGACTCAAAGTTGGTCGCTGAAGTAGTTTGTGTTTCTGCCAGGAGCAGGGCAGCGCGGAGTAAGCCCTTCTGCCTGCCACGCAATCACAGTTTTCGACATTTTACGAAATTGTATCGGCGTCGAAGTTTTCTTTGCCGCTTATTTTGTTATTCTTGTTTGTTGTTGCCCCTGCTGCACACTCGTTTTTATTCGTGAGAAAAAGCTTTGCGCGAAATAAGAAAAGTTTTCTTTTATTTAAACAAATTTTCGGCACTGGCATGCGTGGCAACTCTTTAAAAGTTTTCGAGCCAGTTTTATTTGGGACTCAAACGGCAATAGGATCTAAGGCAGCGGTCAAAGCTGTTGATTTCCTCCTCCCTAAAATGCTTCTCGTTTCAATATCCCGCTCTGAAGCACAACACCCTCCCCCAATGCGCTGTCAAGGGGTCTAATCTGACTGGGAGGCTGCGCCAACTCGTTAGTCTGGAAAAATATTATCTAATAAGCAGACTGACTGGGGCAACAGAGATCCCATCGGCGGACGGACAGAGGCAGGACCAATTAAATTTCACCCGCATCAATAATCGTGAAAGCAACAATTTCCAAAGGCTCGACATGCCCGGGAAAAAACGACTCCACCCAGCCATTTAGCGGGTATATCCAACAGAAATGCCATATAAAACGGAAGCGCGAAATTAAACGCCAGAGGAGCAGCAGGAAGATGCCGCCGTCCCCGGCAGACTTGAAGTCGACAAGCGTGTAAATGATATAAATTCAATTTAATAAAATTGTTAAAATCGCAACGACGAACGGAACGAGCTGTGGAAATGCCTTGCGCGCAGGTGAGCTGAAAATTGCTCTGAAATGTTTAGTGCCCAGGCGGAAGAAGTCGCTCCCAGGACTGCCTTCAACCTGGCGGAAGGCGATGGCGGAAATACGCGTGAAAATTCCTAGCAATTATTTCACACAAAGTACAGAAGTGAGAGTCTCAGTCTCAGTCGGGCTGGATGGTTCAAGGCAGTCCCATCGTCCCTCCGTCTAGCTCGGCGACTTCCTCGTCGTCACTGAGCATTGTGTTGTCAGTTTGGGGGACTGAGGCGGTTGGGCGGAAGCAACAGGAGCAGCTCGACCCAGACGGAAGCCCTCGACCAATACAGCTTTGATAGCACTTTAAGCGGCTTGTGTGGGTTTCATTCTCTCGCCTTAATGTCACGATAATCGCATAATTTCAAGTCCCCCTGGACACCGACCAGGGGGCTGTCCGTCCTGGATCGAAAGGATTTCATTCTCTCAGCCTATTAAGACGACTGGGGAATTGTCGCCGCTTCCGCCTTATAGCAAATTATTTTTCGTCAAATTGTCTTATTAAATTGTTTTTGAAATTGCGCACGTGACTTTTTCTACTTATTTCCTGTGGAGCACGAAAAGGGATGGCAATAATTGACGTCTCATGATTACTACAAGATTGACTATTACAAATAATTTTCTAGAATTTATTTTCAATTTTGTAGTTTAATACCACTGAGGGACGGTTTTCTGCCTCACTGTTAGAGTTTCGCGAAGACTCCTTGTGAAATATTATTCGGCTCTGCAAAATAGCAAAATACAACGTGTCTAGAAAACTGTATAAATAACAATATATAATATTTATTCATTCATTCACTTAATTTCATAATCGAACTTAAACGAATGGAACTTTATCGATAGTTTTCATATTATACTCAATATGTCATTTAAAAAATCGGAAAATGTTTAGAAATATTTTCATCTATTTAAAGACATTTTCCTTTTTTATTATTTTAGAATTTACAAAATTTGAAACTTATTGCTCTTGGTTAGCACTGTTAAGGTAGATTTTGGACAATTGTGGCAAAAGTCACTTTTTTGCAGATTTAAAAATTTCCCTCCCACTCCCCCGCCAATCAATAAAAACGTTTTGCAGCCGCAAATATTACCATATATCTTTCCTTTTGTGCATAGGCATGCATATGTAGAACATGTAT
>VNJV01006316.1:0-24168 GCA_008042635.1 Drosophila nikananu
TTATCGTCAATATTACGTGTAGAACTTTCACTTTCGGCCAGACTCACAACATTATTTTTAATTTTCTCTGACAATTTTTGAATTTTTTGTTTTTTAAAAATACATATTTCTAATTATTCACTAAAAAAATTTCTCTTCACAAAAACACGTTTTAAACTAATATATGACTACCGAAAATAGCATTAGAACTAATATATATGTAAATCTGGGTGATGTTTCTTGAAAAAAGATGTGGAAAATCGAAAATAGGTGCAAAACGTAAAACGTGCAAAAATGAGTTTATGTGAGTTTATTTTGTTTTTTGATTCTAAGTATTTTCCCTCTTTGATATATTGACGACTCTTTTCCACAATTAGTAGTTAATAAATTAAGGATAATAATAAAAAAAAAATGGTTGCATTTCCTTGTATGGTTGTCTTTTTATTGATGGCCAAAGTCAGAGTCATGAACATAAACTCATTTGTGCTCGCCACTGTAAGTATTTATATATGTACATTTCGCAGTCAGACATGCGAAATTATTATTTATTCATGTATATTTTGTTTATTGTTTGCTTAATGAAAAAATATGGAAAATAATAATAATGTTCCTTTTCCTGCTGCTGCCGCTGTTTTTGCTTTCCTTTGAATCAATACACTGTCGTTGTTCCTATTTGCTCTTTTGTTATTTTAATGGCATGCCATTAAATAATTTCATTAAACGGACAACGACGAGCAGCATTTCAGCAACACAAAAAATATATAAAAAATATAAAGACAGCCTGAAAATATGCCCCATTGACTGTTTGTTTGGTTTTATTTCGCATTCCCTGACAGTTTCTTTAACCAATTGATGCGGCAAATAACAAATTACAATTTGTAAATAGAGAATTTACTCTGCGAATTAACGATGACAGAAATAGTGGGTTATAGGCGGAAAATGATATTCTAATGAAATTAATATTACTTTTTGCTAATTGTGTGCCTCAAAGTATATTCAAACTCAATATGGGATTGTGTGTTAAAAAATATCTCTGTGAAGCGTAATTGCCTTCCAGGCTGTCCATAAATCCCTACTTTTTATGCCCAGCATTACTGGCCTGCGTGGTGTTATTTAAATGAAAAAATACGAGACCATTAAGCCCGAAACTGCGCTGAATTGAATGCGGATTCACATTTCCCCGATCGGGCTTCGTTTGGGAGCTTAATTGTTATCAACGGCAGCCTCATCGGCGGCTCATCATTATCGCATTGCCGGGCGCCGGGTCGGGGTATGATTTACTATAATTTTATTTTCAATTCGTTGAGTGTCAGCTATTAATATTGTTATTTTAATGCATATATAGTTCTTTCCCCTCCGTGTGTGTGTTTTCATCGCAGCTATTATTATGACTTTTTATTGTTTGCAGCATTATTTTTCACGCGCTCGCCGTGTTCGTCCTTCTGCTCCTTTCGCATTGTTTGATGTTTATCGTACAATTTCCTTACATGCTAATTAATTTTCCTGGCTATCTGATGATGACGCGGGATGGTGGTGTTCGGGGGAGTCTGTGGAGAGTGGCAAATGATTGGGATTCTGTTTCTCGATTTGTTTGGGTTTCATTTTTATTCAACATCGTTTTTCGCTTATATAGTAACTGCGGTTGGTAGGAAATATTAAATAAATTAGGCAATTATTTGTTATTCGTAACTATGTATGTACATGCCAGTATGTAAAAACCGTTTAGTCATTTTTTACATTGGTTAAATTAAATTAAATCTCAAGGATACCTTGGGGGGGGGTATTTATGTACATGGGCTTATCAATTGTAATTTTCATTTAATTCAAGAACTAAAAGTATCAGTCTGTTCGAACCTTCCCAAAAAGTATGCTAACGCCTGCTTCGTATTTCCACTAATTTAGAGTTATTTATAGTTTATAGGGTTTCCTTTTTTTTAAGGTTTTATAAATTCACTGGTTGCGCAGTCTGTCTCCTGCTGGTTTTGTTCCTCCTCGAACCTGGACTCAACCCCGTTACGCCCACAGGTTCTTCTGCTGATCCAGATCCTCGTCCTCGTCGTCGTCATCGTTGAGGCTCAAGTTGGACTCGTAGTGCGTCAGCTCCGGCTGGCGGCTGTTGTTGCTGCTGCTGCTCATGGTGACGCTGCTCTGGGTGCCGCTCTCCAGCAGGTTGACCCCAATGGAGCCTCCGCCACCGCCGCCGCCGCCGCAGTTGCACAGCAGGTCGTCGTCGCCGTTGCAAGTGCAGGACTTCTTGCAGTTGTAGGCCCCGGGAACGACGGCACCTCCTCCTCCTGGCGCCACAAAGTTGGAGCTGAAGCTGGAGGGCAGCCCCGAGGCGGCGCTCTTCACCAGCTGCGACCGCTTGCCGGTGCCGGTGCCCAGGTTGATGCACTCGCAGTTGGCATTGTTCCGGATCTGCTGCTGCTTGGCATAGTCCACGCTGTCGTAGGCGGGCGCCGCTCCGCCCACAGCGGGCAGGTAGCTGGGCACCGCGTACTCGTGCTGGCTCCTCCTCTGGCCGGAGGCCGCGGAGGCGTGGTGCTGCTGGTGGTGGTGGTGCTGATGCTCCAGCGTCTTGGCCATGCCGGCCACACTGAGCTCCCGCTGCTGCTTCTTGGACAGCTGGTTCATGGTGTTGAACTTGCAGGCAGCCGCCGCCGCCGAGGCCGAGGTGGGTATGGCCTTGTAGCCGCGTCCCCCGGTGGCTCCGCACTCGTTGATGGTCGCATAGTTGTTGCCCCCACAGTCTGCATAGCGGGCGGAGGGCGGCGGAATCACGCCCCCATTGGTGGCCTGATACTCGTGGCTGGTGGCGTACATGTTCACCGAGGGAGTGCGTCCCGCCAGGCAGCCGGACACCACTCGCTTGTTGTTGTTGCTCCGGGCATTGGGCAGGGGCAGGGCCAGGCGCAGCTTCTGCCAGAACTTCTTGTCGTCCCACTCGATGCAGGTGCTCGTGCGCAGGTAGTGCCCCATGTCCATGTCGATGTCGCGTTGCGGCAAATCGCCGTACAGGATGAACACCACGCGCTTCCTGCGCTTCACCAGCTCGTGGAGGGCGCTCTTGTACTCAAACCGACTCCACTCGTTGTACAGAAAGTTCTTGGAGAGCACCAGGACGAACTGTTTGGCACTCTCGGCGGCCTCAATGAGAGCATCCGTAATGTAGGCATTGGTGTTCACATCGCGGTAGTGCAGGCACAGCCGGTAGCCAATGTCGTTCTCCAGGGTCTGGGCCAGAATCTGGTTCACAAAGTGCTCGTCCTGCAGGCTGTAGGCAAAGTAGGCATCGTTGGGCCGCTCCTTGTCCAGCTGGTCCACGAAGCGCGGCGTCTTGTAGCAGAAGCTCATCAGGCAGCTGGTGGAGTGGGCCCACATCTTGAGCTCGTGGCGGTAGCAGAAGAGGCCAAAGATCAGGCCAAAGAAGGCCACAAAGGCACAGGTGGCCACCAGGAGCAGCGGGAGCAGGCCCTCGATCTCATTGGTGTGCATGTAGTGGGCCACGCCGTCCCGCAGGGTGCACTTGGTGCCGTTCTTCTCCCGCAGCACACTGGTGGCATTGTTGTAGATGCAGCTCACCCGCGGCGCATCCACTATCTTCTCGGAGCTCTGGGCCAGGTAGTTGCGGAACCGCGCCAGGTAGCCGCACTCGCAGCTCCACTGGTTCTCCGCCAGGCTGATCTCCACCAGGTAGGGATTGGCGCTCAGCTGCCACACCTCGAAGTGCATGAGGCGGTTGCCATCCAGCCGCAGGACCTCCAGCTTCCTCAGCATCTGAAAGCTGCCGTTGGCAATGCTGGCTATCCGGTTGGACTGCAGATACAGCTCCCGCAGGTTCTCCAGGTTGTGGAACTCGTTGCCCTCCAGGCTGACTATGTGGTTGTCCTCCAGGTGCAGGATCAACAGGCGCTTCAGCCCGCTGAAGGTGGTGTTGTATATGTGGGCCACGTTCGAGTTGTTGGCATACAGCACGGCCAGGTTCTTGCGGCCCAGGAACGAGTGCCCCGCCAGCTCCACAAAGTTGTTGCCATCGATGTACAGCTCGGTGGTGTCCATGGGCACGCGACGCGGCATCTCGGAGTAGCCGGCCCCGGAGCACTCCACGATGTTCGTGGACCAGGTCTGGTCGTGGAAGCAGGTGCAGTTCGTGGGGCAGGTCATCTCGCAGTCACAGGCATCGAACTCACAGCAGTGACACACCGCGAAGCAGTGCGTCTTGTAGGTGCACAGGAAGTGCTTTGGCTCGGCCTCGATGAGGGGAATGTAGGCGCGTTCCCTGTTGTTCAGCAGCTTGCAGTATATAGTCTCCAGATCCATTATCCTGGGATACTGCCGCGAGGCGATGTGATTCACATTGTTTATCTTCTGCAGCCAGTCGATGTTGCAGTCGCAGGTGAAGGGATTGCCTCCGATGTAAAACTCCGGCAAGGGACGATGCTCCCACACGGGCAGGATGCGCAGGGACTTGATATCGAGGGTGGTTATCTGGTTGGCGTACAGATCCACCCTGGTCAGGTTGGTCTTGTGCATGAAGGTGTCCGGATCCACGGTGGTGATGAGGTTGTCATTGAGGAACAGCAGCTCAATGGAGTTGGGTATGGAGCCGGGACCAATGCGCTGGATCTGGTTGAAGCTCACGTCCAGGGTCTGCAGTTTCAGGTCGGCATCCAGGCCGAATCTGTTCGACAGCGAGCTCAGGCGATTCTTGTGCAGATCCAGCCACTGCAGGGTGGCCGGGACGTGGCCGTAGTCGAAGCTCTCCAGGCGATTGTCCGAGATGTTCAGCCAGAGGAGGGAGGGCATGTTGCTGAACAAACCATTGATGTCGTTCAAGTCGTTGCCATCCAATCGAATGGCCTGAATGCTCGAGGTCATCTCGAAGGCACCGGGCTCCACCACAGCTATGCGATTCCTGGCCAGATTCAGGATCTGCAGGCTGGGCAGATCCCTGAACGTATTCATCGTGATGTTCTCCAGATAGTTTCCAATCAGTCGCAGGCCGTACAGATTGCCCAGCCCCTTGAAGGCACTCTCCTCCATCACTGTGATCATGTTCTCGCCCAGGTCCACCGTCCTCAGGTGCCGCATGTTCCTCAGGGCCAGCGGCACGGTCTTCAGCTGATTCCCGTTCAGATTGAGGTCCTGCAGGGCACTGCAGTTGCGGAAGGCGTCCGGATGCACGCCAATCAGCGCATTGTTGTCCAGCGAGAGCAGCGACAGGACATACAGGCCGTTCAGGGCGTAGGCGTCCAGGTATTTGAGTTTGTTGTGGGACAGCAGCAGCGTGTGCAGGTTGTTCATGGGGGCAAAGGTGTCGGCCGCAATGTTCTCCAGCTGATTGTGGCGCAGATTCAGGATCTGCAGGGTGTACAAGTCACTGAAGATCTCCGGCTCCAGCTTGGTGAGCTTGTTGTGGGACAGGTTTAGCAGGACCAGGCGGATGAGGCCCACAAAGGTGTTCTTGTCAATCCAGGTGGAGGTTATCTGGTTCATTGAGAGGTCCAGGGCCTGCAGCTGGTCCAAGTTCGAGAAGAGCTGCGGATTCAGGACACTAATCGAGTTGTTCTGCAGATACACCTCCTGGATGACCTTGGCCTGCTCCGCGAAGAGCTCCGTGGGCAGGGCCACGATTTTATTGGAGCTAAGATTCAGGATCTGCAGGTTTTTCAGGCCACTGAGCGCCTTGTCGGCTATCATGGAGATGCCGTTGTTGTTCACCGACAGGACTCGCAGGCGCCGCAGAGTGCCAAAGCCATTGGCTGGCAGGACAACAAAGTCATTGTGGCTCACATCCAGATACTCCAGGTCCAGGGAACAGCTGCTGCTGCTGCTGGAGCTGCTGCCACCACCAGTTTTCTTGGCCGATTCTGTGGTGGAACTGGACTCTGTGGAGCCACTTGGCGAAGCCTCCTTGCTGCGGTCCCGGAAGCCCAGCTCGTTGACATCCTGCAGGCGATTCTCACTCATGTTCAGAGCCGACAGCTCGGACAGCGTGCAGAAGATGTTGTCCGGCAGGGACCAGATGTTGTTGGAGCTCAGATCCAAACGCTCCAGCCTCCGGGTCACCGAGAAGGCATCCGCCTCTATCTCAAAGTTGAGGGCAGGCCACAGGATGTTGTGGGTGCGCAGCGTGAGATTCCTCAGCTGCTCGAGGCCATCGAGCACCTGGCGACCCAGGCGTCCCAGCTTGCAGTACTGAATGGACAGCTGCTGGAGCCGGGCCAAGTGGGCAAAGGACTGGGCCTCCAGCCTGCTCTTGGCCATGATCTCGTCGTTGCACAGGATGTGCAGCGCCACCGTGTGCTCCGCGGGAATCACGCTGAAGTTCGTCGTATCGAACTCGCTGTTCACCGTTCGCAGGTTGCAGGTGAGCGCTATCTCCGGCTGATCCAGTCCCGCGGCCGGCATGAAGTGGCAGTCATCGGGGGCATCGTACAGGGCCTGATCCCCGCCAGCGCCTGAGCTGAGGGGACGCAGGGTCCTGGCCGGCGTGGCGGGCTGCATCAACTGGGTGTTGGAGACGCCGGCCTCGCCCATGATGGCATTGGAGTGCGACTGCTGCTGGTGCTTGCTGGACAGGGACTCCGTGGTGTGCTGCTGCTGCTGCTGCTGCTGCGAATCCTGAGCCAGGACCGCGGGCAGGACGAGGAGGAGTAGTAGCGTATAGTAGATCATGGTGGCCACTCGAAATTTACGGACCCGAAAAGGTGCGGAGGGGGGAAGTTGTTGTGGGATTGTGGGAGAAACGAAAAGAAAATCAATTCCACTGGCTGGCAAAGGAAAAGTCTGCGCACATATTTTCGGCTTGTGCTTCCCCAGCTTCAGGCCAGATTTTCCCAATTTTCTTTCGGTTTTCTATGTTAGTTAATTGTGTTCTCTCTTTCTGCTTACACCCGGCACATTTTCTAGCACTTTGTAGATGTTGGTTTTAAAATTTGAATTTTCTTTTGGTTTTTCGTTCTCAATTTGAATTTTTGGTTGCTCGTTTCGAAACTCGCGTCGCGTCTGTAGGAACCTCTGATGAATTTTAATTTAGCTGCGGGCGCGAATTCTATTATCACTTTTTCGTCTGAACCCGAACCCAATTTCTTGTGTGTGTGTTTTTTATTTTTTCTTTTGGTTTCTGTGGGACTCGAGAGTGGTGCAACGGCGAAGGGTTTCCGGTTCGTAATGTAACGCGCACGTTGGCTGATTTTCGACTGACTGCCGCAACGTGCGCAACTTCTCTTTTAAATAGAGAACTCGAGCGGCCGAGCCGAAGCCGCCACCGAAGGCGAGCTGGAAAACCAGATCCTTTCGGCTCTGCACAGTCGGGAAATTCTCTGGAGAGAAAGAGAGAAAGCGGAGCACAAGGAACTCTCTGCGGAGAGCGTGTCGAAAGGGAAATTCGCTCTGCCTGAACGGATGCTGGGAAACTGCCTTTTGCTCTCGCCTCTCGTCTAATCGCATCAAACAGCTGGCGTTGGTTCGTATTTTCTGTTATTTTTCTGTGTTGGTTTCTGCCTTCGTCCTTCCTTCGTATATCCTTTATTTTTTGCCGCCGAATCGGAGATATGCCCCCCGCCGCCGCACCCTGCGGACGGCGACTTCACTGCTGCTGTCTCTGTTTTGATAATGAAAATATATGATGTGCATGGGCCAGCGCCAATCTTCATACAAACGTAATTTATTTTTATGCCGTGTGTGCGGCGGAGAGGAGGTCCTTGCGCCATTTGCCGCCCTCCTCCGGCTCCGTCTCCGTATAAAAATGATAATTCCTCACATTCCATTAAATTACAATAATAATTTTAATTAAACTGTTTTGTTTGCGCCTCATGTAGCAATTCCTGTGGCCTCATGACTTCTTTTTCGCCAGCCAAAAAACTGTCTCTCCCATCAGGTTAATGATAATGATTATGGATCCGCATTATGGGTCCTTTGTTTGGGTCCTTCCTGTGTGTCCTTGCGTGTGTGGATTTAGGCAGATTTGTTTGCTTTAGTAGTTCAAAAAGTTTGGACTGAATTGGGGCTCTTAAAGTTTACATATTTTTTAAATTCAAATTTATATCACTAAATTTCTGAACAAGATTATATAATTATATATTTCCTTAAGTGTTTAAAAGTAGTAATAAACTTTGCTGATTTGACATATTGTTCAGAGGACATCTTACCTGCTCAAGAAATGTCAGATATTCCTCAAAAGAAAAGAATAATCCATCAAAAATATATATATTCCAAGGGTTAATTTATAATGGTTTCCTATTCCTTTGTTCCTGATTTTTTTAACCTCTGCGCCCTGCTTTATTTCGAATGGTTTAATATTTGTTTGAAAGCAAATATATTGATGGATCACCGCAATGAAATTGAAAAGCGATTTCTTTGGCCCAGCAACCTTGATGGAACACTCCGTCTTTCATGACTAATTCCCAAGAAAAACAGCTGCCCCCGGGCAGGCACTTTATCTGTGAGTAATTTTCCTTAGCTGGCTGGAAAGTTTACCCATATCCATGGGTATGTGGCTACGGATATTTTTGTCGCCAACGAAAGCAAACACAAAAACATTTCTAGCAAATTGCGTCAGCCGGCCGAAGGAACGAACGCCCGCCACCCACATTCGTGCTGGGCTAATGATTTGCCTAATGTTTCTAACAATTATGTGGCTTGGCCACACAAAAGAATATATTATGTAAGTTATTAAAATTATATCACCAGCACAGCAGCAGCAGCAGCAGCAGCGCCACGAACAGCAGCCAAGTCTAATAAGCCTCCTGCACGGTGGGAAAATGTTGTAATGTTTGTTTTATGAAGGAGAATTATACATTTGGGATTTTTATTTAGAAATATCAGAGCTAGAGGAAGTATAAAATTTTTTAAAAATATATAGGTTTATAAAATATCCTAATTCTTAGCATAGCTTTGAGTGCAAGGTCACACTGTGACTCCAGTAGAATTTCAAAAGAATTATTAAAATCAATTTGAGAAATATATTTTATTCTATTATTTAATTATTCTTAAGTACCCCCGATTGATATTACATCCCTGTGTTAATTTATAACTAATTTATTTATTTTCTGCCAGTGTGCCCCTCATTTTCCTCACCTTCGGGCTTTCGCAGGCTCTTTCAAACGTAAATGGCGGCAAGGACGAGGTTTTTGTGGCCCGCTTTTCCTTTGTGTGTTGGCGGAGCGGCACATGCAACCAAGGAGGAATATTTCTTCGCCGGTCTCATTCTTTTTTTTTTTTCTTCTTTTGGTGGTTATCAATTTGGTGAACGCTTCTGGCTTTTGTCCGTGGTCCTGGTCGCAGCTCCTTTATTTATGTGCTCCATAACGAAGGTTTCTTTCGCTTTCGTTTTTTTTTTTATTTTTGGTCACACGAATGACAAGATTTTCATCAACGTCATTAATATTAACTTTTGCAATAATTCTCGAGCTGTGGAAAATTATGAGAAATGACCCACAAGATAAAGCGGGAGTCTGGGCGAAGAGCGGAGTCCACTTTTCGACAAAGCCATAACTCTCAGGCGGGAGATTGGATTGGTTTGCTGGTGGATATGCCACTAGTGGGGGATGTCCTTGCCGTGGTATTAGCCTGACGCCTGGACGGCTTTCAAGTCAATCTTAATTGTGGCTCTCTGTGCTCTGGACTCGGCCTAATGACAGCATTTCGGATTACTTTCACTCACAGCCAAGGGGGGAGAGTCAGGAAAAAAAGGCGGTTGGTTGCATATTTTATGGCGCCCAAGGAGCTTTACGAAGGCACTGGGAAAAATATATAAAGTAAACTAAACTCTATATGAGAGGAAAATTACTACTAAACATATATTTCTTACTCTGTTAATTTTGTTTAGCAATTAAATCTTATTTTGTGACCAAATTTGTAAAGAGTAAATTTATCTTTAGCTACCTTACTTGGAAATGAATTAATAAATCTTCAGTAAAATGCATAAATTCCCCCCAAAATCCTCTCAATGTACTTCGAGGTGGGGCAGGATACTCCTTCCTATCGTTCTCTCTCCTTCTAACCAGGACAAAAATCACAATTAAATGTAACAATTGCGTCTCTGGGGGCCGCAGGTCTCCGGCTCGGTAACAAGAGCACCAGACTCGGTTGCCTCCTGTCAGTTGCTTGTCCGATGCCAGCTTAAATTGCCCATACACGTCACAGAGCCACCCAGGTTGTCCTTCTGCCACCCACCCGGCATACCCACTCAATGCCATCCTTCTTATCCCTCCCACCCACACAGAAAAATCAGACATCCTCCCGATCCTTTTCGGGCAGCTTTGGCTCGTCCTCGTTTGTCGTTTCTCTTTCACTCTGTTTGCGTTTATTAATTGTTGCCTTTATTTTGGCCTCATTTTATTTGATTTGGTTTTCCTTCGACTCCTCCGCCTGCCTGCCGGGGCTTCCTTCAGCCTTCAGCCTTCAGCCTTCGGTCTTTTTTCTTTCTGCTCCCTTTGTTTTCACTGGCAGCAGCTATAAAGCCAAACCTAATTGACTTATCTTGCCATGGGTTTGCTAATTTCTCGGCCATTGTGTCTCGCAGTCGTGGAGCTTCTTCGGGCCATAAAAATGGCCAGATAGCCGGATAAGTCAGTCAGTGAGGCATTTCGGGGCAGCTCAGACAGGCGGATAGGAATCTTCAGCGCACTAATTAGCAATTGACATGAATTGCTCATTAGCAGCAAACTAAAGCTAAAAATTTTCCTAGGCTATCTGTCCGAACTACAAGTCCGAGTATTCGTATCCGAAAGATAACAGACAGGATAAAAAGTGTCTGTCATTTAGGTTGGGTGGGGGGATGTGCTGCCGCTGGTATCCTTAATCTCTAAATACACTTGTAAAAAATGTCTAATAGAATCTAGTGACACTTGGCTGACACACATCAAGGCAGAGCTGTCAAGTGTTGTTATGTCTTCTTTGGAGCAAGTTGGAAAGTTAAGAAAAATCGTAATTTAAAGTAAAACGTTTATAAATTTAACAACAATTATAAGCCAATAAAAGAATATAAAAGAATAGACTTGAAAATCATAAAGAACACCCTCTCTCTCTCCCTAGTAAAAACCTTTAGAAACCTTTACTAAAAACCCAGTTCTCTCATAAAGTTAAAGCCATAAAACCGAGTTAAATAATATTTAATATACAGAAATTCCTCAACTAACCGAATTTTTATTGGAAAATATCTTTTCACATGCCAGGCCCAGGAGGAGGAGGAGGCTGCGGTTGCCCCTTCTACCCACAGCCCGGGCAAATATATTGCAACAAATCTTGAATGTAGCCTGACCAAAGTCCATAATGACAGTTGTGCCCAAAGAAAATTGCACAAGCCAAGGACGACGACGAGTCGAAAAAGGAAGCGTGGTGGAAAAAGCAGTAGCTGGAATTGCAGCAGTTGGGTTCCGAGCCAAGTAATTGCCCGGGCGACCTTCAAGACGGTCCACATCCACATCCACTGCCAGTCGAGTCCAGACCAGTTCAGTTCAGTTCACATAAAAGTCCTGGCCACAGTTCTGCGGGTTATGAAAAGGTGGCAGCCGGAAATCGAACATGTGGCCTCCTCAGCTGAAATCGGAAGGGCGAGAGGTTGACATTTAATTTATAAGGAAGGAAGGAACGACAGGCTGGCTGGCTGGGTGGCTAACCTTGGGTGGGAAAGTAGAATAAAGTAGCAAACGAGATGAAGTCCTTCGCCCACCAATTTAGTTGTCAAAATACGCCGAAATGTAAACAATCGATGAACAAAAAAATACGAGAAAAATGCAACCAACTGAGGGCTGACTTGACGTTTACCTACATGCCAGTGCTTCCTGCTTCCGCTCCAGCGGTAAAACTGGAAAAAAGGACAATGCACAAGGCTCATAAAGACATTTGGGAATCGGCTCTGGCGAGCTGACAAACAAATTTTTTATTTCCTTTGCTGGGGCCAAAGAAAGGACAAGATGAATTGCCGATGGCTGTAAAATGTCCTTTTAAAGCAAATACACAAGGACACTGGCGAGCTGGCGAACTGGACCACCACCACAACTAATCTCGAACATCCGCAAGTGTTTACCTTGGAGTCTCCTTTCAATTCCTCAATCCCCTCAATCTTCTTCAATTGTGGATTGTATGTGTGCATGACTATTGGATTTTGCATTGAGATCTGGTTTACTCCGCAGGACGAGCGGAAAGACCGGGGTTCCGGGTGGGGTGGGAATATGGAATTAGATAATATCTCCATCGAGATGACAGCCCCGGGGTCCGGGGACGGACGGACGATGTTGCACTGCGATTCCAAGAGATACGGCGGAGTACACGGATACTTGAATGCCCCGCTTCCGCCCAAAAGGTTGCTTATGTGTCCTGTTTCCCTTCCATCTCAGATAAAAGTGTTGAGAATTTGCCTCTGTTTACCCAACAAAGTGGCTTGGATTTGCAGGGACAAAGCGGAGAAAGTAGGCTAAGCAGATGAAGATGAGATGGTTAACTCTCAAGATGTCTACAAGTTGGATTAGCACTTGCAACTGCCTTTGAGAGACGGTACTATATCCTTTATCAGTGGGAAAAATTCTGGGAGGATATAGTGAGGTCTTAAAATGTATCTTAGCATGGGAAAGTTCGTTAAGGTTAAAGATAAAATAGGATATCAGATAAAATAAGGTAGAAGAAGGGATTCAAGGGATTCTTGTGTACTTATATCCTTGGGAAAATCTCCTTCAGTTTTTGGTAGAACTAACTTAAGGGAAATTAAACTAAATATCAAGAAGTAGCTATGAATTTATGCACTTTAAATTAATTTCTATACCACCAAATTATATAAAATAAATTGAAATGGAAAGTTTATAGGTATGAGACATACATCTTGTAATTATCCTTATTAAAATGTGTGCTATTTTTTATAGAATCATAAATACAGATATTATTGCAAATTCAACACCTTTCTGCATTGTTCCCACCTTTAAGAAGTCCTTTTCAATCGCCTGATAACAATTGAAAGAGAAAAGTGAAATTCAATCCAAAACAATATGAATTTATTCAGCATCCGCTGCTCTATAATCTTCTCATTTCCGCTCCGAGCTCCCTGGAGTTTTAAGTCTGACTTTTGGTCTGTGCCCGCTGTCAAAGCATTCCCCTCTCTGAAACCCTCGTTATCCTGCGCCACAAATCACCCAGCAATTTTCGATGTAGGAACAGCTACCCGAGGTAGAGTTTTCTTCATAACTAGAGGCTACTCGAATTTCATAAATTTCGAATACCCGCACCCCTCGAAGGGACTGTGGGGATTGAGGAGAAAGTGTCAATTTCCTAACGATTCAATCTAACTTTGCTTGTTGGACAGTTGGTTTTTTTTTTATGGCTGCACCTTTGGGCTTGATTTTTCCGCTCTTTCAGTGTTTCAGTGAAAATTGCGATCGAAACAAAAGGCTCTTGTAGCCGGTTGCTCCTGCAGGCAGGAGGTGGGCTGGTGTGGGGTGGGAAAACAATACGAAGGCATTTGGCAATGCGCCTAGCAATCAGTGTTGCCTTTGTCCTCAATCCAGGAGATTTCACACTGTTTAGCTTGACATTTAACTGTCAATCAAGACGGCACTCTGGCATTGTTGGACTCCTTGCTGTCCCCTGTGTGAGTCCTTGCGACAGCGAGCATTATGGTGTGTGTGAGTGCACTCGAAAAAAAATATGGTTTTGCTAGGGAAATTCGAGGAAAAGTATCCTAACCTCGAGCTACAATTAATACTTTGTGCTGACTTCGAAATAATTCTAAATTCAGCTTGATATTTAAGATAAAAATTGACTACAACGAAAATTCCTATAAAAATATAGAATATGTAGTATAATTTAATAAGTATTATAATACATTTATTTAATTAGTTTTTCCCAACAAAGTTATTTCCTTATCAGCAAAAGAAAATCAAACTAATTTTGCCTCACAAAGAATATACAAATGAAACCTATTTAAAATATTTAAATATTGGTTCTTTGGCTCAGAAAATCTTTTGGTAATTATTTTTTTTATTTGTTACAATTGACAATATTTTTCCCTGTGCATGTCCTGTCCAGCAGCCGTGAAGTGTGACTCGAAACGAGTCGATTTCGTCCGATCGGCTGCGATTCGCGTTGGAAGGTGCGAGTTTGACGGCTACCATAATGCCCTAAGGCCCAGCGGGAAAGTGCCTGGAGGAGCGCCGCAGGACTTCACGCCGAAATAAGGAAAACTCATTAAATCAATGCTGAGACAATGGGGTACCATTGGGATACATTCGAAATACGAAAAATATTTCGAGACGGCCGAGGAAACCCTCAAAAGTGAAGTCAGTCGAACAATGCACCGCATGAGATGCCAGAGAGCGAGGAAAACTGTGGCAGTCCTTTCAGAGTTTTTCCTTATTTTCCTCTCGCTTCGATGTGTGTGTGTGTGGGTAAGATTTTCGAGAGAACAGCGACAGCTGTTGCCCGTGGTGAGTTTTCTCGCTCGCTTTGCAGACTTCATAACTCACCACGGCACAACTCTCTCCATTTCTCAGCTCTCTCTCTCATTTTCCTCACTGGGTCAGTTTGGGAAATTCTCTCCGCAACTCTCTTTCTCTCTCTCACTCTCCGACTTTCCTTCTCTCCCATTTCTCTGGCTGCGTGGGTGACACATTTTTTGGAACTCCAATTTGAGTCTGTTGTTTTTTTGTTGTTTTGTTTATGGCCTAAACTAAAATAAATTTTAATTAATTGCTGGCTAATCAATAGAGAGCTTATTTTGGTGTTTTTAATAGATATTTTAATAGATATTTTTAGGAGCACTTTAGAGATACAAATAACCAAAGGTTTAAGTTGTTTGACTTTTGAGGCTCACTGTTTTTGCTCCGCCTTTTTGCCTCTGCAATTTTCCTTGGCTTCTGTTATGCTTTCGGCTGTTCTTCCTCTTCAGCTTTTCCTCTTTTCCTTGTCTTTTTTGGTTTTCTGCGATGCATTCCCCGTGACTTACTTTTCGCTGAACAATTTTTCGGTGTCAATGCCGGCATTGTTGTTATTTTCCCAGCTATTTTCCTTGCCTCCCTCCGATTGTGCACATGTTTCCGAAATTCCTTCATATTTATTTGGCAATTTCAACTGTTGCAAGTTTTTATTTTCATATCGTTCTATTTTTTATGTGGGAGCAGAGCTATCTTGGCATCATTAATGTCTTGTTTGGGCTGGGTTTTATGGAGGAAAACATTTTATGCGGCTTTAATATGAAAGGTAACGCCATTCGGGCTTTGATGAGCCAAGATATGGGTTGGATAGATATCGTTATAATATTACGATTTTGAGGTATTATAGATTATAAAAACTGAATTGTGGTATTTTTTTTATATCTTCATAATAACAATATTTGAGGAATATGTGGCGGTAATCAAAACTGTTGTATGGTTTAAAAGTGTTTATGTGTTGTAGTTATTCCATCATCTTCTAATGAAGTTCATTAAAATTAAATAAATAATTTAAATCTTTAAGTTCCTAGAGCTAGCTTATCATCAATGTTTTACGGTTTGCTCTCTCATTTGAACATTTCCCTTTGAGTACATCATCCGCAAGTACGAGTATCTCAAGATTTCATGTTCTCCAGCTCTCGTATCTTCCGTCGAGTGTGCGGATTTTTACAGTTGCTTCTTCAATTTTTGACACACTTACCGGGGCGAGTTTCAGTTTTATGCTCGCTTGAACTGAAATAGTTTACCCAAACCCCAGCCCCAGCCCCAGTCCAAAACCCAAGGCAAAACGCCAAAGTTGAAAGCAAGGCAGCAGTTTTGCAACCGCAAATATGCAGCAAGGATGTTGGGCGCTGGGTGGAAAATTGTGGGTGAAATGGGCGGTGAAAGTGGGCGAAAAGGGGGAGAGGTGAAAGTGACTTAACCTGAGCATTAAAGTGCCTCTCGGCTGTTTTGCGGGCAAAGCATCCGACTTTGATTTCAGCCCCCAAGGTGCGTGTGTCCCAATAGTTTGCCCCTTCCGTTGTTCCCTCAACAATTGTTAGATAAGTGCACTGAAAGAAAATGCTTGGTAACTGATTTTCATAACGTTTGAATTATATTTAAAGTAAATTATGTTTACATTACTACACATTTTAAACTCCTTTCACTAAAAGGATTTTTCTTTAGTACATACAATTATTTAAAATTAATTTCCCCTCATTTTCTTGCCTGTTCTAGGGTTGCCAGGGCCATGGCAAATAGGGCTGTCACCCTTTCCCCCCCTTTTCTGCCATGGAAACAATTGAAATGGCAACCGAGCGATGAAGGCATGCCGTCAACATTTTTCTGCCATAATCAAAGTGAATAAATAACATGAAAGAACTTTTTCTGCCCCTCCACCCCATCGGTTTTTCAGCATTTTGCTCCTCTTAACTAAAACACAGGCGACAGAGCAATTAGAAATCAAATTTTCCCAGCAGGAGGAAGGTAGCGGAAAATAAATGGTTGGGGGCCTCTAAGGGAAATTAATTAAAATATTCCGGAAGGGAAGAGAATGAGAAAAAAAAACGTGGTGGGAGGCGCAGAGCAGGGCAATTAGATTTCATTTATTTCTTTCGACTTTTTTTTTATTGTTACTCTGCCGACCACAACAAATGATGGCATGGTTTAGGTTAAGTTGGGCTCGAAAAGTGAGGGGAAAAACCTAGGATGAGGACGAGAAAAAGGGAACAGGAAAAAGGAGTACAAAAATGAAATTAAAAATTCGAAAGCTATCTGGCCCATAATTGCACAGAATCCTTTAATATTTATCCTTCATTACAACTATGGGGAATCTGAAAGATTTATCTTCCGGAATTAAGGTTGTTTATGGCTAAGCAATTAGGGTGATTTTCTTGGTTGGAAAATATGGAAAAAAGAAATCTTAAATTAATAAAAATCTGGTAAGATTTTAAAGCAATTGAAAACTACTAAAAACACCTCTATATTAATTACATTTAATTCTATATATTCGATATATATATATTGTAAAATGTACATCACACTTTAATCTCAATCCCTGTGTTCTTAAATATTTTGTAAAATGTTAAAATCTCTCTGGAGGGCCACATATTTGTTTTCGCCAAAATAAATGTGTGAAGAGCTTTAAATCCATTAAGTCTGCTCCTTCCAATTTGAACAATTCAATGTGAAACGCCATTAAAATCATGTCAATTGTAATACGAGGGCAAAGCCTGGATGTGACCGTAGTTAAGCCTGTCTCTTTTTATGCCATCAAGCCCTCTCTTTCACACCTCTGCCCTGATTCTGCCACTCGATTTGTATTTTTTTTTTTTACATTTTTTTTTAGGTAGCTTTTAGTTTTGATGTGCAGGGCGTTAAATTTGTCACAATGCTCTCGCTCGCTCGCTGGGGTTGTCCTTTTCCCTTTTCCCTGTGCATATAGAAAATGTCATACAAATAAATTTTAATACCACACACACACTTGCACACCCACACTCACACGCGGTGAAAAAATATTCTGGAAAAGTTTCAAGTGCAGTACACCTCAATTTCATAACCGCCGCCACCGTAACCCCCTTTGCCAGGCTGTGCAAAAATGCCATAAATTAAATTTTATAAAAAACAATTACAGAGAGAGTAAGAGAGAGGGGGAGGCGGGGACACGCCCCCGTCCCGCAGGAACCTTGACAGCTCTACATGTGCCCAGGCTGTGGTTTACACTTGTAAGCATTTTCTGCCCCAGCATATTTCATGCAGAAGGACCTGCAAAAAAGGAGGAAATCCAGGGACTAGCAGGCAGCATTTGCAAGTGTGTAAATTTTATTATTTCTGTGTGGAGGAGGCGGGAAGCGGCAGGAGCAGGACCTCAAGCTGACTTACCTGCATTGCTTAAATTAGCACTGCCAAAAATATGTGGGGCAACAGGTCGTTGGCGTCGTGGGCTGGAGCAGCCTCCTTTCGTTTGGAATTTTACTTTCCTTTTCGCTAAATTGGCAAGGGTGGAGGATGTGCTAGAGTCCTTGGGCTGGCTGCCGCCCTCCATACATCATTTCCGCTTTTATGCTTTTTTATGTCCTTTTAATAGATGTCTCTGCATTGGAAGCAATTTATATTCCTTTTTTAGCCAAGGAATCTGCAAAGGAGTTGAGGGGTATGGCGAATGATGGAGGTAGACTAGGAGTCCTTGGCTCCCTGGGTCCTGTCGGTGTCGTTATTTGCATTTTATGTATTCAACTTGTGACATTTACACACATGCAATCCCACACACTGGCAGGGCAGAAGGAGTCTCCCACAGTTGGAGGTGAAAGAATAGTTGGGAAAAGTAAGTAACAATATATAAATTAATTTAAATTCAATATTTGGGTACTTCTTTTATATAAAATATAATTAATATGCAAGCCAGGTAAATATATGTAAATTTATGAACTAACTTATAGTTAATATAAGAGTGTTTGATTGATTGTAACTCCTCTGACATAGATTGTAGGTTTTATATTTAGGTTTATCATAGGCATTCATCTCATACTTTTTCTACAATTCTTAAATTTTGAATATTATTTACCAACTCATTGCTGTATTTCCCTTTTCCCTCACCTATTTACCTGTCCCTGCCTGTGTATATTTTCCCGACAACACTCATAGATATTCATTTGTATGTCAGTCGACTGCTTCTCTTTTTCCCAGCCTGCCTTTCCACCGTTCCCACTCATCCTGCACGAATGAATCTAATTGCGCAAATGTGTGTTAAATTATATTTTTGCATACGCAGACAATCTGGGGGAAGGAGCCAGAAGGGGTTATTCGTTGGTTATATGTGCCAGATGTGCTCCCAGGTCCTTCTCCCCAGCCTCGTCCTTCGCTGCTCCTTCGGTTCTACCATCTAAATCTAACTGCCAGGTGTGTCTGTGTTTGCATATGTGGCTGTCTCGTTCCTCAAGCAACTCGCCCTCTCTCTCTCTTCTCGAGGGTTGGGTGAGCAGTTCTCAGGGGCTACCAGCATGGGTGACTTCGAGAAATGTTACACTTAATTATCGAATGAAATATCTTAGGGGAGCCCGCATGGAATTCGCCTGATTTTCTCTACCGATCAAGAACTAATGAAGGCTGGGAACTACGGCAGAAAGAAGCAGCTGAAATGATGTCTTTTGTCTATTGGAAATACTTAAAAGGTTGCTGGGAGTGAGATATTTTATTTAGTTTTAAATTCATAAAATATTATTTAATTTTTTAACTGAAACTATATAAACTTACAACTTCTAAGTCCACCCAACATCCGTCAGCACCATCATTTGAGCTATGCTCTGGCTGGGGCATTCGGTGAGCGGTTAGTGGAAGGATATGGCATTCTTTGGTGGTATGTATGGCTGGTGTGCCATAATTGTCAGTAGCTTTTGTTGAATAATTGCTGCCATGCCAGATGCCAAAGCATCAGAATCAGCAGCCACCATGGCAGAAAGCTGGAAAGCGTACATATTTGGCACATTTATGGCAATGCCAATGGCACTTTACCTGTACCACCGACGTCATTATTATTACCATCGCCATCGCCATCATCATCATCATCGTCGCTTTCAGTGGAAGCCAACAATGTGGAGAGCCATGGCCATGACTCTTCTTTTCAGGCGAAATTTAATACATTTGGATTTAAAAGTCAAGACATGCGGCGTTGCCAGGGATTGGCCTTAAAAAAATACAAGCCGAAGCGGAGGAAGTGTGACCCAGGCACACAACAAATTGCGACCTACACGTTGTTTTCTACTTTACATAAATTACAAAAGAACAACCGACTGAAAAACAAACTCCCAAACACACCCACAAAATCCCATTGCCATTCCCATTCCCATTCCCTCCCGGCAACGTGCAACATTTTTATCAATTAGTTTAATCTTCTGCTCCAAGGGGGTGGAATGTTGTCTCCCTTATCAGGGGAGGCCCCCCCACACAAACAGTTGACAGAAGTTTTCCTTGCGCTGTTTTCATTTTTCTTTTTTTTTTCATGTCCTGTGCCGACACACCAGAAATCGTTAAAATTGATTTTGATTTCGCAGAACGAACACATTTCCAATCTTGCGGCAGACACTGAGAACTTCAGACAGTGGCAAATCAGGCAAATTATATTAATTTCCCACATTGTCAGATCCCATTCGGGTGACACGAGAAGCTGCGTTTGGATTGCCTCCCAGCTGGGGAGATGCCCACAAAAAAATTACGCAGAAAATCGATTATTTTAAAGCGGAGAAAATGCGGTAACTGGGTGAGGGGGAGTAGAGGGATATCCTTCCAGTTTGGTCCTCTGGTTAGGTTTGGGCAGAACTTTTGGCAAACGGCAGAGACAACTGCCCAAGCAAATGTACGGAAAAAAGATTACTTGAGTGGGGACAAATGCACAAACTGAAATTATAGGGCAGACAGGGATACAAAGGAAGGTCTTATTGAGTTGAAAATGTGAAAGGGAAATGCTCTTCGTAGATATTTGAATTTAAATAAATATAATTGCTAGGGATTAGGATATTTTTTGATAGGAAATTTTAAGTAAATTTGTTGGTAAACTATTTTAAGGGATTTTTAAAGTCAGCAGATAAGAGCTCTTTATAATATAGAATTAAAATAAAATATATACAGGCTTTTAAATACCTTTTTAATATTTTTTATATAGAAATTAAACCAAGCTTATGGATCAAGCATCCTTTAGCAGAGTATCCTGTCCAAGGAAGGCAAAAAAAAAAAACGAAAACAGCAAAAAGGCTGATGGCCTGCCAACACATGGGTGTGTCACACGGACGCACAGGCTCTCTCTGGCACACGCACAGAGTCCTGCGGACAGAGACTGAGTGGAGGACATATATATAGTTGAAAAAAACACTAAAATGCTCTTATTCAAATGCAGATTATCCCACACACTCTCGGACACACTGTGTATGTGCGCCGGGCTTAGGCCAAGGATTTACTTTCATTTGTGCAAGAAGTGCGTGCCGGTCTTCTGCTCTTCGAAACCTACGATGGAATTAGACAAATGAAGTAGAGACTCGGATGTGGAGACAGAATTTAAAGTGCACACACAGAGGACACTTAAGTACCTCCTCACATAATTCGATTTATGTTGTAGTGGGCTCTCCTTAAGGCTTCATCCTTTGCCGAAATCTCGGTTGCTGGTGGTCACTCCAGAAATGGCCAGTGAGTGTTGTCAACTGTTGCCTCGATTTCTCCTCGGTGTCTCGAAAGTGTCGTCCTGTGGTCCTGGGAATCACAGTCACATTCACAGTCACATTCACAGTCCCCCTTTATCGCCCCCCTCAATAACTGATGTTTTGCCAATTATCGATTTGACACATTTCCGAGTTGCCGGTGCCCCAACATTTTGACACACGCACTTCTCCGGCTATTGTATTTTGGCACTGGCATTTCTCTCCCAAAATGGTCAATGGCGAAACAATAGCCAAATTGAATTGGTTTTCGGATTATCAAATTCTGTTGGCCACAAAACGCAGATGAAAACGAACTGAAACCAAAAACCGAATCGAAATTTTTGTCAGTTGCCAATTTGCCATTGGCAGATGCGATGCAAAAAGCTTTGAAATGTTTGACAAGTGCAAACCGATGTTTAACTAAAGAGTTGGACGTGATTGAATCAGTTGAAGTGGCTGCGATTGCTGGAGATTAAATAATATTTTAGTAAAGTACTAACAATTGCAATGTTTGTGAAAATAAATCACAATTAAACTTACAAGAAACACTTTATTTCTTTTACATTCTTCCCAAAAATTCCTGCTTTTACAAACCTTAACTAATATGTTTAGCATGTTTTAAGAGATGTCAAGAGGGTATCGCGCTTGTTCTGAAAAGAATAATAAAATTCAGTAGCCATTTGAAAGAATTTATAAAGAACTACTTATTTGTTCAGCATCTTTTTTCCATCTAACTGACGTACTCCACTTTTTGTTCTACTTAAGCCTAGAGATATTCTATTCAACTTTTTTGGGTCTCAAATTTCTTGTTGTGTCAACAACAGTTGGCCTGAATGGCCAGAGGAGAGTGAAGTAGACGGGCTCTTCAAGTGCCCGCCCTTCTGCGAATAGGTCGTAAATCCTATTAGATCCTCTGCAACATGTGACGGCCTTCGAAGAGGCTGAATGGATATCCAAGCTGAAGCTGCAACATAATCGGCTTAGGATCGCCTGTCAACGGTTCTGGGGAGGAACAATATCTGCCAGAATAAGTATTCCAATTGCTGTGATCGATCTCTTGCCCCTGAAATTAAACCAATTTCCGATCAAATCTGGACTGGCCGAACGGATGTTCACACCTTTGCTGTCAAATGTCAGATCAACCATCTGATAGAATCGTTGTTAATATAGAACAATTAAAGAAATATGTATATGGTAATTTACAGAATACAAAGTTGGATTTAACAGAGGTAAGAGTATTATTTAGGGAAGTATATCCTCTATCTTTATATTCTTGTTTGATATTGTAATTTAAGTCAGAGGCTTTAAAATCAGTGAAGGAGTCATTTAAGACCCTATAAATCATATATATTCTTGATCAGCATTAACAGCCAAGTCAATCTAAGCATGTCCTATGAAAAAAAAAATTATAAAATTTTTTCAAATTTTATAAGGGGTGACATCGTCAAAATTGTAAAAATTTGACAAAAATTTTATTTTTTACAAAATTTGTATGAAGGATGCAGTTTTATTAACCTTGCCAAAATAAACAAAAAACTGTTATCCGAATCGAAATTGAAACATTTTTGGCTTAGTTATGAGTTTTTTGAGCTTTGCTTTGACCAGAAAAATGCCATTAAAAAATATAAATAATAAACCATGTAAAAATGGTAATATATCAGGTTTTCCTGGAGTCAAAATATGCCCAAAATGTTATCTAGATAAGTCAGTTCCTTACCATAATCAGTTTCCTTTCCAGCCTTATTTCATCTTCACACATTTACGTTATAGAATTTTAATAGCAATAAAAACTAAGAGCAATCTTATGTTTACTCATTATTACCAGCTTATCAGTTTTATAGATTAAAATAAAATCTTCACAAGATGATCCCCAAGTTTAATTGTCAATAAAATACTTATAAACTTAAAAAATAAACAAAATCCAAGTCCCCGACAACAGACAAGTCAAAGATCTTTAATATCCCAACTTTAAATATTTAAAAACTCACCCAAGAAGATCTTCACACCTTCAGAAAACCATCTGGTAGCTTATCGAGCCGATCCACAAAACAACAAAACCCAAACAAAACATCCCACAGATACACAGATACAGATACAGATTTCCCTTAACTAGATCGCCGGATCGAACTAATCTCGTTTATAGGAAATGACTAAACACTTTCCATGTATCGACCTACAAGTTCGTGGCCCTATAATTTGATGCCTCAACGAAGAGCGAACCCATAAAAAATCAATGAAAAAACAGAACAAGAAACCCAAGAAACTATTTATCAATTCGGTTATAGGGTAAGGGTTAGGGGTAGGGCTGGGCCCAGATCAAACGAGATCGTGAAAGATGCAAGGAGTCAGCTGACTGACGGACGACTCCCAGGAGATGACTCCGAAGAAAAACCAAAGCGAAGCGAATAGGAAAACTCTTTTGCCGGCTGTTGGGAACAGATCGTTAAGGGAAAACAGAGGAACCGCCACGAGGCCATATGGCAACCCCTGTCTAGTTTTAGGGCCCGCCTCTGACTTCGGGCTATGCCATATGCTGCACTCCTTTTTTTCGGTAATTATCCTTCACTCGCCCTCTCTTTTGGGCCCTCTCTTCACTGGGAAAAAAAGTACAGGTAGGAAAAATAATCTTAAATATATTTTAAACAAAAGAGAACATGAAAAATTTACAAAGATATCCAAAGACTTTAGAAGAAGATCTTTTAATTTCAAGTCTTGGGTTCTAACAAGACCAAAATATATATTTTTTCTTCCAGTGTCTGACTCAAAATTAGTCTCAGGTTTTCCAATTTTCGGGTCTTGTTGCACCGACCAAAGCGGCTGCCGCATATATATACTATTCCTTCGTACGGAATAGTATATATTCCTCAACGAAATGTATCTCATGGATGCGGCCGCAGCTAATGCGCTTATGTACGCTCAATAAGATGCTGACAGCCGTGTTTTTGGGGCTGGGACTTCTTCGGCTGCCAAGGTGAAGGGCGTGTCCGTGCCCTCGGACTGCTGTCTGGAAAAGGTTTTCCCTGTACACAAACTCATAAAACTTGCACCGACTTGGCGGCCAACTCTGGGCTCTCCGGGTGTCTGGTTTGGTTGGTTTG
>VNJV01006317.1:0-26568 GCA_008042635.1 Drosophila nikananu
CTAATATACATGGACAACATTTCACATCTTGTTGCTGGGCTAATGATGAAGTCAGCCAAGGTGTTGATACCTGTGCATGTCATTTTTTTACAGTACGCTTACAAAAATCTCTAAAAATTATGAAAATGAATGTTAATTTAGAACATCGTTTCTGATTATTGTACTTGAAAAATAAAAATAAAAATATACTATATACACAAAATAAAATTTAAATAATTTTTTATTGGGAAATGGGACTTGGGGAAATTCTTTTACAGCCGTTACTTTCAGATTTGGGTTTCTCGGACTTGAGTGGATGCTTCCCGAGTTTGTTGAGAAACCGTTACAAGAGGATCGTTTTAGCTCATCCTCTTTGTTGGTGGGCCAATTGAGCATGTTGTTACACACATTGGATCGATCGACCCATGTGGGAAAACCACAGACTGTCCCTTTCAGGGATCGTGGGTGAGCGTCCTTCATAGGAATTTGTTTTGGTTTTTTCCGTTACGATTCTAGCACCCTTCTTCAATTACACGCCATCCCTTTTTAGGGAGGATTGTTCGTGAACGTACACGTGCCACCCAGAGTCACGGCGGCGTGGGATCGCTCCGCTCGGGCTCGCTGCGGGTCGGGATCGCTGCGGCGCGGGATCGCTCCGTCCGGAATCGCTCTGCCCGGGATCCTTTTCCATTACACCCTGTCCCTTTTTTAAGTGCAGGCTCGTGTGTCAACGTGTACGTGCCGCTCGTGGACAAACATGCATGTGCAGGTCAGGATCACCCCCGCGATCGTGGGAACCCTTGAACACTTGTTTCTCAAGTGTCCCCTTACATGGCGTGACCCTAATTAATTTCATATCTTTTATCGCCTTGTGTTGACAGGGGGACATCTTACCCTAATTAATAACATTTTTTATTACTCTAGTTTTGACAGCTAACCCATTAATTGCATTTTTTATTACCCTTTGCCGACATCAAAGGTCCCGCTAGTCGGGTAAAATAACTACTCAGGCGGCTCCAGAGGCAACCCCAATCCAGGTAGCCCGGCCCAGCAGCAGCAGAGGAAGAAGATGCTCCATCAAGGGCGGAGAAGAGCGGCTTTTAACCTAGCGCGATCTAACCCAGCAATGAAGGCGGACCCTGAACAAGCGGTTCTCATTAATTGGGCTAGAGGTGTCCTGCCGGACTTCAAGCCTGAGAAGGCGGGAAGGGCAGTAGCTCCCAGTGCTCAACAAACTAGCGCGAAAGCGGGCAGAACCGCTGCCAAACGCCAGCGCTCATCTAAGGCGCAACCACCGCAGCCGAAGCGATCCAGGGTGCAGCCCCAGCGGTCCTTCGCCAAGGTGACCAAGGGCAAGATTCTGATTGGAGTGGTGGACGAGGGCTCCAGTGACGGACAGATCCCGAGGGACCAATGGCGCTGGATCGTTGGTGAGCTGCACAACAGATTCGTAGAGGAGCTGTTAGAGTCGTATGGGGCACTGCCTCGATGTGAGGATGCCGGATGGCACCAGGGTGGCGTGAAGGTGATCGCTTGCGTCACCTTTTACAAGCGGGCGATCGGAGGACTGGGTGAGGTGTACCCTGGTGCGAAGCTCGCGGTTGTCGACTCGGACAAGATTCCCAGCAAGCCGAGAACCAGGGCATGGCTGTCCCACAAGCCGGCGCAGCCGGAGAAGATACTCAAGCTCCTGCAGTTAAGTAACCCCGACCTCCCCTACCCTAAATGAGGGGACAGTCGAGAAATAACTGGGGGCTTCTCCGGTACGGCTTCGATAGCGTGGCCGTGCGCGTCTACAAGGCCGACGCCAAGACGGGCCAAAAAGAGGAGATCCCCGACCTAGAGGGACCTCAGATCGTCGTCCGACGATGAGGACATTCTGAAGGGCTACGTCTCCGAGGAGAGCGAACTGGCGAGGGGCCTCCGCGACGTGGGAAGGTCCGAGGAGGAGGATGGAGTGGACGAACCGTCCTCGGACGCCGATATTACTGTGGTGGAGGCTAAGGTGCAGAATATCTCTGACGTTCCTGCAGATAAACCTCCACCACTGTAAAGCAGCTTCCGCTGCCCTTCTCATCCACCTGGCAGAAGGTGGCACCGACGCTGTCCTGGATCTGTGGCGACAGAATTCAAGGGTTGAGGCCAGCCGGCTATAGTCTGTACGCAACCCCTACAACAGGTAAATCGCAAGCCTGCATACTCGCAAAGAAAGACTTAACTCTATTTATGCTACCCAATTTCAGCAACGAAAGCCTAGAAGCAGCATGTTTAGAGGGACCACATGGATCCCTCCGGATATGCTCCGCCTACCTGGGGCACGACCAAGACCCCATCCCCCCAACCCTGAAGCAAGTCACCGAGGACAGCAAAAGGCTGGGCCTGGACTCCATCATTGGGTGCGATGCAAATGCCCATCACCGTCAGTGGGGCAGTACTGATACCAACGATTGAGGTGAGTCTCCTTTTTGATTTTATTCTCTCATCTAACCTACTGGTGGCTAATTTGGGGAACGAACCCACCTTTATTACCAAAAACCGAAGGGAGGTACTTGACATTACCCTTCTCACTGAATCCCTGAAGGACTTTCTGAAGTCGTGGAGAGTGCTGGAGAAGCACTTATTCTCTGACCATAGGTACATCCAATAGGCTTCGATAGGTTCAACCCAGTCACTTTCCGGAACCCTCGGAGGACTGACTGGGAGAAATATAGAACCCAGCTGAGTAAGATCCTTCAACCCCCTCCAGCCCCAACCCACTCGGACTTCTGTTCGGAGGGGCTGGAGCGTCTCGTTGAGACTTTTACCGATGCTTGTAGCACGGCTCTAGATAGGTCCTGCCCCCGTAGTAAGAATGGGGGGAAGACTGGTAAGAAGCCACCATGGTGGTGTAAAGAATTAGGCTGCCTTCAATCTAGCCAAGAGCGCCAATACGGACGCATCGTGGCGTCTCTACAAATCCAACTTGTCCCTGTACAACAGAGAATTAAGAAAGGCCAAAAGAAGGGCCTGATCCGATTTTTGCTCAGGAATCCAGGACTACTCTGAGGCGTCTAGGCTGCGGAAGGTCCTCTCGACGACGCCCTCCAACCCGGGCTTTGTCAAAAGTCCTGGCGACAGCTGGACGACCTTCAGTGAGGAAACCCTTGGGGTTCTTTTAGATGCCCACTTCCCCGCTAGCTCTTTCCAGAATAGCCCACCTAACCCCCCGACTCAGCGGGGTCCGACTGATAAGAACATTAAATGGGCAATTAACAGCTTTAGCCCATATAAATCCCTAGGGGTGGTCGGCATCATAACTGCACAGCTTAGCTACGCAGACGAGCTATCCACGCCCTGGCTTCGACTGATCGTTTCGATCATCCTTGACACAGGGGTCATTCCAAATGGATGGTTCTGCTCAAAAGTTGTTTTCATCCCCAAGGCAGGCAAGCCATCGCATTGTACGCCTAAAGAGTATTTCCCACTCATCCTTATCAGGATCTCAACACGCGTATAGGAGGGGCAGATCGACAGAGATAGCACTCCATGAAAAGAAGTTCACACTCCTCGCCTTCTTAGATATAAAGGGCGGAGTCCACTTCCCTCTCCTATGGAATGTGGCGGTAAATTAACTGCTCCAGGGCATAGAAGAGGGCGACTGCCGTTTTGTGGCCTACGCGGACGATGCCTTGGCGTCCACGGGAAAATTCCCGCCAACCCTCTGTGACAGGATGAGCGAAAGCTTCCGGGCTAAAATAGGGTCTGACCCCAAAAATAGTCCGCTGGCTGTATACGGCTATCATTCGCCCGATACTTCTCTACGGAGTGGCCAGCTATAAAGCGTTCCACCTGCCTGGGTAAGTTAAGAAAATTCCAACGCATGGCTGAGATCTGTATGACAAGCGGCCTGCGCACGACTCCAGGAGACGCCTTGGAAGTTCTCCTGGATATGCTCTCAATTGAAATAATGGGAGATTTGACCGCGTCAGTCTCGGATAGAATTTCGGGCACACAAATCTCGGCTCTGCTCCAGACCTCCTTGAGGGGAACACTGACTACTATGCCCCTGCTGAACACCCTAGCGCACCCTTGCAAGTTTCCATCCTCGACAGAGCGGAGTGGAACCTAGGACCTCCTGGGCCTCTAGGGTCCCTTCACATTTACACGGATGGCTCAAAAGTGGACGGCCGGGTGGGAGGAGGTATATACTCTGAGCTCCTGGGACTAAACGTCTCTTTTAGGCTACCCGACCACTGTAGCGTCTTTTTTTAGCCGGAAGTTTACGCCATCAAAGAAGCCCTTGATCAGCTCTTCCCAACCAGTGTCAGAGCTCCCATATGCATATTCTCTGATAGTTAGTCTGCCCTGAAGTCACTTGAAGCCATCTCTTCAAACTCGAAGACCATTAACGTCTGCCGCAGATCTCTTCACGAGATGGCGGAGCAGTACGACCTCCACCTCATCTGGGTCCCAGGATATAGGGACATCGACGGCTGCCGATGAGCTGGCCCGGAAAACTTAATCACCTGCCGCCACGCTAGAATGATCTGGCCTCGCCGTTCAGTGAGACGCTCAAAGGAGCTAATGTCATTAAGCAGGGAATGCTGCGCCCTTTCCGTAAGGGCTCTTACTGGTCATTGGCTACTTGGGACACATGCGTTCAGGCTGTCGGTGCACCATAACAACTTCTGTAGAAGCTGTAGAGATGAGGAGGAGAAAGAGACCGTTCTTCACCTCCCCTGCCACTGGCCGGCACTAAGCAGACAAAGACTGCAGTAGCTGGGCTTCCCCACCCTTGTGGATCTCGCAGAGCTGAGCGAGACATCACCGAGGCAGATAACCCGATTCATCCAGGGATCAGCTTGGTCCTCTCTCACGTAGGATTGGTCATCGGCTCATGAGAACCTGCATCGGACGGGGGATCTAAGCCTACGCGGCATCAGAAGGAGCTTCCTAAGGCTCCGCCCTAACCTAACCTAGCTAACCGTAGAACCATGCTTGGCATTACCTTCATTTTTAGCCTTATCCATATAAATATATAAATTTTCACGTACCGAGTAGAAATACTAGATCCTATATTCCCTGAGTATTGCGACACTGTATATTGTCTTTTTAATTGCATGAACCTTTTATTATTATAACGATTTCTACATAATAACTACAAAAGTATATAGCCTTCACAAACAAAAAGTTTTTATACTTACCACCTTAGTACGCATGCAGACAAACAATCTGGCAGCACGGCTGTAGGCACTTTCTCCTATACCTTGCCTATATTTTCACATTTTCGCGCCCACTAACACCTAACACAAACAAGCACGTGCTTGGTGTTATACAAGAAAAATGACTAAAAGCATGCAACGGTAAACAGAGAATGGAAAAACAAAACAACAAGAAGAGAAACATGTGATCGTCATTTCGGCTCTTTCGTATCGCCATCTTTCGTTTTCCTTGGACGTCGAGGAACGTGAAAGTTGAGCTGTCCTAGTAAGTAGGGGCTCTCTACGGCACCGTGAAGACGACTTCAAGCATTGTTCTACGGTGAACTAGGGAAGGTAGGTTAATTAATAGAAGTCTACTAGAGTAAGACGGTAATCTCAGGTCGGCATACCAGGGTAAGCCACGTAGTGCGAAAAGCAGAACGTTTTTTTGAACAGATTCATTGCTGTTATTATGAATTCCAAATTGAGGACTCCAAGCGCAAGAACCATACTCCAAAATGGGACGAACTAAAGAAGTATAGAGAATCTTCGTTACATAAGGAGAACCGAATTCCGTAGACCACCTTTTTATAAATCCAAGCTCGCATTTGGCCTTATTAACCATGGACGAAATATTCTGAAATTCTGAAAACGAAAGCTAAGGATCTAGTCGGACACCTAGATCGTCAACACGAGTTATACTTTCCAAATTAAGAATATAAGTTGCATACAGGAGAGTGACACGTGAAAATGTCATCAGTTTGCATTTGGAGATGTTGAGATGTAATAAGTTAGCACGACACCATGCTTGAAAGTTATTAAGATCCGATTGTAAGTCTGACTGGCATGAGCTGTCCTTATACTGCAAGCATAGTTTAACATCGCCAGCGTACCCTAGAGTTGGTTAGAACTAGCGGAAGGTCATTGATAAACAATGTAGATTGCGGGTGGCTGCAATAACGCCCAGTGTAATAACGCCAATGGGCGTTATTTCAAAAAAAAAAATTCAATAACGCCCGTGGGCGTTATTACAAAAAAAAAATTAAGTAATGCCCACGAAAATTGTGAAATAAGATTCACGGGCCTTATTTCATTTTTTTTTTTTTTGGTAATAACGCCCACGGGCGTTATTTCATTTTTTTTTGTGAAATAACGCCCAAAAAATGTGCAATAACGCCCACAATATTTTTTAGAAATTTGTCATTTATGCATATATTCTGATCTGCTCTTACAGTAAAAACTTTGAAACGCCGTAAAAGCAGTGGCTCACGCCACTGCTAAGGCACTGTTTGATATGTTCCGGAGCAGATCAGAATATATCCATAAAGGACAAATTTCCAAAAACGGTAGTGTGGTCTGCCCGCGCTGGGGCGTTATTGCACTGGGCGTTATTGCAGCCACCCGTAAATTGCAGTGGGCCAAGATGGCTGCCTTGTGGACGCCAGATGTGACACTCAGGGAGTTCGATAGAGCATTTTTAAACAGTACCTTTTGAGTCCTGTCACTCAAATAACTCTGAAGCCAATTAAGGAGCTCAACAGGAAACCCTATTACATCGAGCTTGCTTACAAGAATAAATTGATTAACCGAGTCAAAAGCTGTACTAAAGTCCGTGTAAATCACATCGGCTTGAAGGTTTCGTCGGAAACCTCTAATAACAAATCTTTGCCTCATAAATCCTTGCTGACTTGGAGAAATTACGGATCTGCATAAATGCAAGCGAGGAGTGACAACATTCTCAATTGCCGATAACTTAGAGATAACTCAATAGTTACCACCATTCGATTTGCTACCTTTTTTGTGGAGAGGAATAATAAATGATTCCTTCCAAATAAGGGGAAATTGTGATATATCTAAAGATTAGGTTAAAAATTGGAGAAGGGGGTTGCACAGAGCCTTGGCGCCGTACCTGAGTACACAGCCCGGTATACCATCGGGACCCTGTGCATATACTGGCTTAGCTTTCGTTTAAGATTGGACTGAAAATTAGGTTCGAACTGGTCATAGGGAAGGAGTACATCTGGTTCATCAGGTTTGAATTGGTTGCAGAAAAATATGTCGTTTTAAAAAACTCAGCAAAAAGATCGGCGATTGCTTAATCCGAGCTTACTGAAGAATAGGAAGGATATAGGTTTGGTTTACGCTTGGTATTAACAAAATTATAAAACTGTTTCGGGTCCTGTGAGAACTGAGTCTTACAACGAGTCAGATAATAATTATAAGACCGAGCGTTATGCACGGTAAATTTCGACCGAGCGCTGAGTTAGAAAGGACAGTTTAAGAACCAGTGAGTTTATATTTATTATAAAGTCTAGACTTCACATTTTTTAAGGGTGTCAGCTCCTTATTGAATAAAGGTGGTATATTGGAGACTGACGGATAGGTTAACGGAACACAGGATAAATAGAAGGAGTTCATGGCACTGTAAAAAATGTCTACGGCGGCTGCTATGTCAGTACACATGAACAGATTTGACCAATCAAATTCAGATATAAGATTATTTAGCGTATGAAAGTTAGCTTTACGATAACAGCGAGCCCTATTGGCTAAACGATCAGATTCATTCTATACAACCGTCCCAGTATCGATAGTCACTTCGAAAGTTGGATGATAAGGATCTTCAGGTAGCGTCAAAGGAGCAACTCTAATTAAGTCTACACCTAGAGGATCAGAGACAAAACAAAGATCCAATAAGCGGTTTAAAGAATTATGGACATGGTTAACTTGAGACAAAGATATGTCAAGCAGGCCATCAATAAGGTTATGCTGTATCATAGTCTGAAGGACATTTGACCCACCATCTAATGACCAATGAGCTCCAGGTATATCGAAGTCGCCTAGAGTTATGACCTTTACCTGGAAAGGATAGTTTGACACAAAAAAAGTCGATATCGGTGACATCGTCAAGGAGTTTGGAGTTTGGAGATAAGGGAGGAGTCAACGGCATTTAAAACTCCACCTCCACGCTGGAGAAGTCGGTCTACCCTGTAAATTGTGTACTTACCCGAGAGAATCTCAGAGCTAAGGATCTCTGGCTTTAACCAGGTCTCGGTAAACACAATTACCTGGGATGCAAAGGAAAAGCTGTCAGAATACAGTTTCGAGAGCTTGCTGCGTAAGCCTGTAGTATTCTGATAGGAAAGTTGGAAGGAAGTGGTTAGTTTTTTGGGACTGAGGGTGTTGAGGTGGTCTTTGCGGTGGTCCTTGCGGTGGTCCTTGCGGTTTGTGGCGGTATAGGGAGTCGTACACCCACTGGCCGCTTTTTGTTCGTTTTAGCCTCGAATTCCTTAACAACTACGTGCTCGGGCCAGAAGTCACCGGAGCAAATTGTGTTAAAGATGTTCGGGTAGACGCTAAACGTGAAAGACGAGATGTCTCTGGCATACGAAAAATTAACCTTTTCCACTTTTACATTTTCGGCTTTGGTTTTGCCTTGAATATGGGCAAGAACATCTTCCGAATCAAGGTCAGGGACCAGCCGTGAAACAAATATTGTTTTCGACGGTGGAACCGCTGTAAGGTTCTTTGGTTGCACTGTTACCAACAGCCGGTAGTCCGGAAGTTTTTTCGCCCTGGGAGTTCCGAGTTTGGGACACCGCAGCGGACACAGCGGAATTTACTGGCGGACCAGTTGCCATTTAAACCCCTGTACATTCGGTTACCGAATCTAATACCACTCCCGATCTCAAGACCATTGGGCTTGGTATCGGGGTCGGTGGCTGTGCCGAAGGGGTGATCCCGACGATTGGTTGCTGGCATTCGCACAGTTGCTGACGACCAGCAACAGATTTTTTGCGCTTTGGTGACTCGTTTAATAGCTGCAGACTATTAAACTGAGCGTCTAACGCGGTGAACAGATAATTCGCTTTCGAAAATTGACCGTGAGCTCACTAAATAAATACACATAAATACATATGCCTAGTCGCAGTGATTTTTTTTTATAAAGAGCAAAAAGATTTTCTGCCGAAATCGGCCTCCGTCTATAGGTCAAGAGAAGTCAAATCCGATGATCTCGGTGTCCAGTCAGAATTTTTTAAGAAACATTTGCTTCAATAAATTAATTGTGACATTGGCAGTTTGAAATGTCGCGCCAACTACCTGAAACCAATAACACAGGTCTTGTGAGTAGTTGGAGACGTGTTGATCATTTCCGTTGTATTTTGTTGGGTAGATTTCGAATCAAGTTACCATTTGCCCATCAAGTCAGGATTTTGAGAAATTTGAGGTTATATACACTTAAAACTAAGAGTTTTCGTACATTTTCGATTTTGTATGGTACTGTTTTTCTAGATTTATCATTTAGAATAACTCTTTCCCTTTAACTTAAAACCTCAAGAGCTCAATTTGAAGTTACGAATAAAAGGCTTGATGCAAATCCATTCACTTGCTCTATAGGATTTCAACAAATTTTTATAAATTTGGTATGGGCCCCTGAATCATGGATCGGATAACTCTCCCCCTTCTAAAATGGAGCATCCCTATTCATTTCGAGTTTCATTAAGGTGATCCCTTAATTCTTAAGATTTTTTTGTATCTGGCCGATATAATGATTAAAATTAATAATATAAAAGAAAGTTGTGAAGCGCCGAACGCGCACATAGGTAAATAAATAACACATAAGATAAATAAATGAAGTAAAACATGGAAAGAAACAAATAAATGATAAGCAAATAACTTAAGAGATAAATAAATGAAGAAAAACATGGAAAGAAACAAATAAATGATAAGCAAATAACTTTAGGATAGGAAAAAACATTAAATGAAGTAAAACATGGACAGAAACATGGAGAACAAATAAATGATAAACACATAACAGAAATAAATAAGCTAAGGAACTTGGCCGTCAGCCAGCGGGCTGACAGAGGGACTAACGGGTGAGAAATCATCTGCCGTAACTGTTCGCACCGTTGGAAGTGCGACTATACTCTCCCCGTGAGGGCGGCTGGAAGCAGGTCCCAGTAGGTCATGTCTCTGCTGAGGATGCTGACGAATGGTAGTCGGGCGGGGAGAAGAAAACTCCTGCCCAAAAAATTACAACAATACAAGGTGGAACAGCATATGCCGAGGGATGCGTGTCCGGGGGGTGCTTGGACATTAGTATGCGGACTCTAATGGACCGGCCGACCCATCAGTTTTAACTAGGCTTACCACGGTATGCGGGCTCTACCGTGGCGGACCATCCCCTACCTAGCATACTCGTGGGACCAAATATGAACTCTCTAAATAACAAAAACAAAACCATAGGTGGCCGTCAGACCTCAAAGTCGGCAGGGGGTGTACCCCCCTCTAACATTAACTCGAAGACGCTTAGCGGTCGAGTGGAAAAGAAGGAGGAGGAGAGCTCTTCAGAGCGCCTTCATCCGGGGACCAGTGCTACTGGTAAGGGCGAACCGATGGGCCCGCCGAGCAGCGTGATCGGGGGCAAGTCCCTCGACGTGACTGCAGGCGGCTCCAGAGGCAACCCCTCTCCAGGAAGCTCGGCCCAGCAAGAGTGGAAGAAGACGCTCTATCACGAGCGGAGAAGAGCGGCATTCATCCTCGCCAGAGCAAACCCAGCCATGGAGGCAGACCCGGAACAAGCGGGTCTCATAAAGTGGGCGAGAGGGGTCCTGCCGGACTTCAAGCAGGACAGGGCAGTGGCTCCCACTGCTCATCCCATTAGCGCGAACCCGGGCAGAAGCGCTGCCAAACGCCAGCGCTCATCTGAGGTGCAACCACCGCAGCCGAAGCGATCCAGGGTGCAGCCCCAGCGGTCCTTCGCCGAGGTGACCAAGGGCAAGATCCTGATTGGAGTGGTGGACGAGGGCTCCAGTGACGGACAGATCCCGAGGGACCAATGGCGCTGGATCGTTGGTGAGCTGCACTACAGGTTCGTGGAGGAGCTGTTGGAGTCGGGAGGTGCACTGGCTCGATGCGAGGATGCCGGATGGCACCAGGGTGGCGTGAAGGTGATCGCGTGCGAGGACACGGCCTCCGTCACCTTTTATAAGCGGGCGATCGCAGGACTGGGTGAAGTATACCCTGGTGCGAAGCTCGTCGCTGTCGACTGGGACAAGATCCCCAGCAAGCGTGTCCAACAAGCCGGCGGAACCGGAGAAGATACTCAAGCTCCTGCAGCTGAGTAACCCCGACAGATACTATACAAAAATCTAATTTTTCATGGAAACGTTTTGGCATTCGACAGGTAATAGTTCAAAAGAGCTGAATCCAAAAAATTATTCAATTCGGTCCAGTATCTAAGAAGTTACACGTGTTCAAAGTTGAACTTTTTTTTGGTTCCAAAAAAAGCAAGTCGTTTTTTAGACAAATGCAGACTTTGCGGTCGATTTTTGACTAAAATATGTAACCGACTGGCATTGTTATGGTCTCTATCGAAAGGGACATCAAATCCCGGTAAAACAAAGGTATAATGAAAGTGTAATATTTTTTCCACGTGCAGGCATACCTGTTTTACCGAGGTAATAATTTTCACCTATTTTTCAACTTTGATGGAAAGTCAAAAATGGGATTTTGTTGGATTTTGTGTTTGGCGTATGAGGTGTTGTTCTTGAATATGTTCTTTATCACAAAAAAATCGAGTCCCCCTACGGTCGGTTTCGAGCAAATTCTGCTACAAGCGCAGTGCGATATTGTATGGCGGCTATTCATTTTTTCCTGTATTGGCGGATTGTTTTTCAATTCCTGACTTTGTAAGGACACTTAATGACTTGAAATGAATGTATAATGATTTAATATTCTTCAATAATATTAAATGATGTAAAATTGAATGATTATTTTGAACAAAAAGTGCATAAATGATTGAAAATTTGTCTAAAAGGAAAAAATTTAAATTATAAAAAAAAAAAAAATTTTTTCTTCAAAAAATATATTTATTTTGTTTTTAAACCATTAAATATGCACCATATTAGCATTTTCAAAGAAACTAAACGAAAAGTATTGTTCGAAATTGGATAAAAATTGAGAAAACTGCCTCAAAAAACATTATAACAACATTATAAACAGTATACAATCTACTACTTATCACACCATATAGTATGACCTCTTAATCGAAAGGTACTAAAATTACCTTTCATATAAAAAAAAAATTATGAAAATAGCTCAACTGGTTCAAGAGTTATGATTTTTGTATAGCAAAAGTATCTAAGGCCATACTGTGCGATGACGGAATCGTATGATCTTTTCCGGGCTTCGGTATTATTATAATAATTGATTTTTTCCATTTACTTGGATAGTAGCCGAGGCGATTCCATTAAACAGTTTACAGATGACCTCAATAGCACAGTACGGAAGTTCCATTATCATTTTTTTGTTTTAGCTTCCTGATGACACTTGTCATCTCGTTCGGACGAAATGTAGTTGGCGTGGATTCAGTTTCGAGGTGGATTTGAGGAAGGACATAATCAATTGCTGCAGGGTTCGGTTGGAAGACGCCTCTGAGATGTAAGGCAAACGATTCAGCTCTATCTTTGTCGCTGCGGGCCCAGCACCCTGCAGAAATTCTTATAGGGGTGACGGTTTCAATTGGAGAGCTTAGATTTGGGTGAGCCCTCCACAAGGGATGCTTTGTACTAGTTGGCGAGAGTTTTTCAATATATTTAAGTTGTTCATTTTCAGCATCTTGTTTATTTCAGTTAGACGTTGTTTGGGCATGGCGATCTGCTGGTTTGCCACGCTCGTCGCAGACGCCTCTTTTCCAGAACCAGCTGTTCAATTTGCCGGTTGGTTTTGAGCTTCTTAATTTCCACATCCTTCCGTTTAGAGGTTGCGATCCTGGCTTCTGTGACGAGTACCTCTTCCAGGGCGGCGGTAGAGCAGTCGATGTCCGCTTCGATATCTAGTTGAGGAGTTAGCTCAATGTGGGAACTCACATACTTTCTGTACTTCATCCAGTTAGTGTTGTGCGACGTCAGCCTGTAGGGGTGGTCCGTAATTTCTGGGCTTTGAAGAAGGGTTATCAACAAAGGCGAGTGGTCAGAAGAGAGATCTGGTAGAGCTATTGCGCTTATTAGATTGCGTGGAATGTTTTTTGTCACCGCGAAATCAATTAGATCTGGGATCTTTCTTGGGTCTGCAGGCCAATATGTGGGGCTACCAGAAGAAACGTTGTCCAGCTTATTGCACAATTTTATAAGTGCATTATACAATTGCCTTCCCTTGGGAGTCACGAGGCGTGATCCCCAGTGCGTGTGTTTGGCGTTGGTGTGCGTTTGGAGTGAACTTTTATGGACGCAAGTAATTTGTTGCAAACCGTTGATGAAAGTGTTGTTTGATGCGTTCTCTGATTAAGATGCCGGTCCCGCCATGGGCCTTGCCATCCGGATGATCTGTGCGGTATAAGGTACTTATATAGAAGTAATATCTTCCTGTGAGGTGCGTTTCAACCAGCACCATGGCGTCGATGTGATTTACCTTTAGGAATTGAGTTATTTCAAGTTTATGCCGTCAAATGCCGTTGGCATTCCACATGGATATGCGTAGGTTAGTCATTTATTATTTTGACAGTTGTGCTACAAGCAACTGAATCACCATGATCTGGTTCTGAACAAAGGTTTGCATGGTTGTTTTCATAAATGACATCAGTTCCATCAAACTTTGTTGCATGGTAAACATCATAGATTCCAAGTTGCTTTGCGCCTGCCCTGGGACCTGCTGAGCTGAATTTTCTGAGTGAGGCTGGGGTGGATTTTCTATGCCTGTTCTTAGTGCTTCTGCGTAGGAGATTCCCTTGGTTGTATTTAGCTGCCCAAATGATGATCTAGCTGCCTTGGCGAAAAATACGTCTGGCGTACTTTTTGAGTTGTAGTACAAATTTTATGTATGTTGTTGTCTTGGTGTGTCCATACTCCTGGCAGTTTGTGCATTCTTCCACGGTGATCCTTCTATGCAGTAAGAGCTGCAGCTTGTAGATCGGGTGAACTTCGTTTTTCTTTAAAGCTTTGCTGTCTGGTTCGAGCTTGACCTTGAAGAGTGGTTGCGGCTTTTTGTTTCTGTTAATGATGTTGCTAACATTTTTTGCGCAGAAGCCCTTGGCCTTAGGGGCTTCTTTAATCTAAGAGGGGGCGACGTCGGGTTATATTCCTTTTAGTACAACTTGCACTCCCTTGCTACTTTTTAGTTCTTAGGTGTAGAAGTTCTTTTTTGCTTCCTCCAGGTATTTAGACACAGCTTCGGATTTCTTTTGAACTTTGGTTTCGTGGATGTTCCCTTTAACAAGCGAAAAAACATGTAAATTATCGTTCCCGACCACTGCAACAATTTTGTTGACCAGGGCGTTTGGACTTTTTTCCTTATATAGATAGGTGGGGGCTTTGGTTTCTTTTGGGTCTCCTGCCCCTGCTCAGCCTGGTTGTGCTCCTCCTCTGCTAAGATGGAGAATCGGTTTTCGTTGCAACTCCTAATTTGTTCGTTGCCATCGGTAGTACGGTTGATCTTTGGTTTATTACCAACCGTGTTGAGTGGACTAAGCTAACGCTTAATCTGGATGTAGCGATCCATACTGTATAGCCGGGACTGCTTGTTGTTTATCGATGCTTACGGTTTTTGTTGCCATTGTATTTGGCTGTGCAGCCGTTGGCACCGAATTCGTAATATTGATAGTTTGTTTAATTAATGGTGGTACTTTTGCTGCGACCGCAGAAACTGGAGCACTGCTAGTTGTTGGAGCTTCTTCCATCGAAGCCGGCGGTGGTGGGGTTTGCCATTGGTAACTCCATGATGCAGGAGTTGGGGAGAGCAGAGAGGGTGAGCAAGAGCTGGCTCTCTCGCTGTCCACGGTCAGCAGAGCCGACTTTCTCTTTGTCGACTTCTTATTTTCATCGATATCGCTAGTTGAGAAATAAGAGCAACACGCGTTTCTTGGGTTTACTAAGCTTCTACGCTCTTTCTTTTGATCGCTGCTCATTTTTTCGAGCTTATTATGCGTGGCACTTATTTGTTTAAATTAAATAAGCACTTATTATTTCTTTGTTTTTGATTTTGTTAGGCGTTTTTCGCACTTTTTGGACTACTCCAGTATAATATTCGTTAAGTTTTCACTATTTCATCAACTATTTTAAATTTTTTTCCCGGAGCTCACGCTAGGCCACGTCCCCTCTATGCAGGCAATAAACGCTCAATATTGAACTAGGCACATCTCTCTATCGCGTGTACTTCCGCCAGAAAGGTACTGGCGAATTTCCTTAGAGGTTTGTGTTATTTGAGTCGGGGTCCGCAGACCCCCGCACCCGCACCATCCTCTGTTAGTGAGCCGTCAGTGTACCACCTAATAGTTTTGAAGAGCTTATCAAAGCTAAACTTGGCGAATTGAACATTCTAAGCCGAGTCGGCTGGTCGTGCCCCTGTTATCCTCATGGTAGATCTGCGCGCACTGTGCTTGATATGCAAGTGCAATGGTGGAAGCCCGAGCAGCACATCCAGAGCAGTGGATGGGCAAGTGCGTATTGCGCCCGAGATGCAAGTGCAGGCAAGTCTCTGGAGTTTGCCCAATGGCCTTTTCGTGACATCAAGGTCAGCGCAATTCGCCCAAACTGTTCTCTCTAAATGTACCCCACTGCCAGGCTTCCCCGGAAAATACTTGCTTACTGTATCGGATTTCTTTGTTATATTCTGTCAGCTTTTTGGTGTATAATTCCCAAATTGGCGCTGTGTTTTTTAGCTGTGTTAAACAGCTTTCTGACTTCTGCACGAAGTAGCCCTAGTTTCCTATTCCACCAGGGATTGTCCCTGTTGGACTCTATGGATTTTTCGGGACAGCTTGCATAATATGCATCCAAGATTGTCTCACCTACTTCTCTTGAGAGTTGCTCAAGGTCTTCCGGAGAGGATACTCTTTTACTCTGGTTCAGCCTGCTCAGATTTAATACTAGACAGGACTAATAGGCCGGCCAGTCAGTCCGTCGTGGATTCCTGATAACCCTGCTGAAGCTGAGGTTCCTATGAATGTCGAACAGGATGATCCTGTGATCCTCTTCCGTTGTTGTCCGTGTTTCCCCATGCAACACTGTGCGCATTCACATCACATCCTAGCAGAACTGGTAGCCTTTTGCTGCTGCAATGTTGCACCAGATCCTGAACCTCTGGTGGGGGTGCATCCGCCACGTCTCCTGGGAAGTATGCCGACGCTACCACAATTTTCCCGTGCCCCTAGTGATCATTACCGCTACTAGATCTCTGTTGAGAAATTGAGAGAGAAAGAGAAAGTTAATGTCCTTTCGCACCAAGATACAAGCTCTTGGTGATGCCTCCCTGCAGCAGATCCTGCCTCTGACGACCCAAAGCTCCTGGATTAGCACCAGCCCCAGGTCAGACCTGGAGACCATCCTGCCGATGACAGCCGAGGCTGCACTGGCATGATGCAGGTTGATCTGAGCCGCGCTGGTGACCACCATCCTTAGAGCTCTTCTTCACCCTCCGAGAGAGCCAGATAGGCCTCTGCTAGCATCTCGGTGGGTGTCCGCTCATCATCGGATGGCTCCTTTTCCCTGGTTGGCTCCTCTAAGCCCAACTCGGTCTATACTGCTGCCAAGGCTTTTGCCTCCGCTGCCTCGTCCGTGGGGCAGGAGGGTGCCACCTTGGCTGCAGCCGTTGAAGTGCCAGGCACATCGACGACGTTAGCCTCAGTGGACACCTCCGCCCTCGCAGATTCCTGCATTTTATGCAGGCGGCATTTTAGCTGGCCGAACCTGTTCATTGAGCAGTCCAAGAGACCTCTCCATCGTCTCCCCTGCGGTCCGTGTCAGATGTTCTCGCTACGCCGAACCTTGATCGGCTACCCTGGTCCTCATCAAGATCTGCTGTCAAGAGCTGAACCTGGGCCCATGCATACTCCTAATGGGAGTTCGGCTACAAGAGCCTTGCTCCCTACTCCCACTGCCTATTTTTCAACTTACTCAGATGAGTAATCGTCTGTTGGCAGGGTACAGCAGACGATTAACAACACTGAGCCGAGGAGTACAAAAGTTTCCCCGTTCAAGTTGCTAACCGGTCTTCATAATGTGGGATCCGGTAATGTTGGTCGAGTGGCCAGAGTTACTCGAAGTGGCCTCACCTATTAGTCTTTGACTCCTCTCTATAAAAGATACTGAATAATCGGGTAATCGATTGCAGCCTGAAATGGGAGAATGTTTGCCGCCAGAATCTCGACTCGAGCAGACGTGTATTTCAGCAGAATAAAACTAAAACTATACTTTGTAAATTAAGTTCCAACTAAAACCAAATGGAACGACTAATAAACAATAAGCAATTATCATAAAGCAGGTGTTACAACTTAATTGTAAAGAGGACACTGCATATATGCAATCGAACAAGAATTAATTGCTCTAAAACACACATTAGGTATAAAGTTGAGACTAAGTGGGTCTTACTACTTATACCTCTTGGAAAATTGCATTTACGACACACTTTAAAACCAAGCTACAAAGACATCACAACCACTACGGACATTTCACAACACAAAACACATATAACAAGCTGATTCAAACTCATTTAAAAAATTGGACCAGTTCTTGTGTTTTTGTTGAGTTTTTTTTTGTAGAATTGTTATAATTTGCTCACATTCATTCGGTACGATCGCTCGCGAAGAAGCAGCTGACTTAAGAAGCTTCTTGCGCGAGAGTGACGTGTAGTATGTTCACATATCGAATACAAATATATTAATGCACTTATTTTATAAGTCAAAGACCCTTGCAATGGGCCACCTAAGTGCTGAGCCCGCATTCCTTACATACGCGACCACTCTGTCACTACGTGAACATAATACCTCCTCCCTACCCCAGGACCCTTTACCGTCGCTTACTTATATATGCATATAAGCGTCGCGGCGGGACCAATCCAAACGTTTTTATCATTTTTATCATTATATGGCGACACAGACTATATAACATAATAGACGCCACCTATGAAGATTTTGAGAATGTTACGTTGATGGTTACTCTATTCTTTATCGATTACGGCCAAATTTTCATTAATTGGTTAACTTTAAAAAAATGGGTTTTGGTCAAGTAAAGTGGTCGGCTGAACCACAGTGTTCTGGCTTCCCTTCAGTCGTACCGCGCTTTAGGCTGACGCCATGCTGCTGGTTGAAACGCACCTCACAGGTAGATATAACTTCCATATAAGTGGGTATACCTTCTACCGCACAGATCATCCGGATGGCAAGGCCCACGGCGGAACCGGCATCTTAATCAGTGAACGCATCAAACACCACTTTTATCAAAGGTTTGCAACAAATTACTTGCAAGCCACGTCCATAAAAGTTCACTCAGGAAACGGCAACCTTTGCATTGCCGCTGTCTACTTCCACCTCGCTTTACGATCTCTGAAGGTCAATTCATGGACTTCTACAACACTCTGGGGGATCGCTTCATAGCTGCAGGAGACTACAACGCCAAACACAAGTACTGGGGATCACGCCTCGTGACTCCCAAGGGAAGGCAAGTGTGCAATAAACTGGACTACGTTTCTCCTGTAGCCCCACATATTGGCCTGCAGACCCAAGAAAGATCCCAGATCAATGACCCTTATGTTACAAAATCCCTATATTTTTCTTTAGTTCGTCCTATCTTAGAATATGGATCTTGCGTTTGGAGCCCTCAGTATGGGGTCCACAGTAATCGCATTGAGTCAATTCAGAAGAACTTTTTACTTTTCGCTTTACGCGCTTTGAACTGGGATCCAAACCTGAGGTTACCCTCGTACTCTAGTAGACTCCTTCTAATTAACTTACCTTCTTTAGCTAACCGTAGAACCATGCTTGGCGTCACCTTCATTTTTAACCTTATCCACGGTGACGTGGAAAGTGCTGACTTGTTGGGTCAGCTAAATTTTCACGTTTCGAGTAGAAATAATAGATCCTATATTCCCTTAGTTTTGCACCACTGTAGGACATCTTTTGAATTGCAAGAACCCTTTAGAGTCCTATGTGCAAATTATAACGATTTGTACATAATAACGTCAAATGTAGATAGCCTTTCCAAACTAAAAACCTTAATACTAACCCACTTAGTACGCATGCAGGCAAACAATCTGGCAGCACGCCAGTAGTCACTTCCTCGAATACCTTTCCTATTATTTCACATTTTCGCGCCCACTAACACCTAACACGAACAGGCACGTGCTTGGTGTCATACGGGCCACTTGAATGTGCTAACCTTAGTGCATCAACGTCCAGTAAAAAAATCTAATTGATTTCGCGGTGACAAAAAACATCCCACGCAATGTAATAAGCGCAATAGCTCTACCAGATCTCTCGTCTGACCACTCGCCTTTGTTGATAACTCTTCTTCAAACCCCAGAAATTACGGACCACGCCTACAGGCCGCTCTAGCCCAGTCCGTGCAACAACCCAACTCGCCAACCACCTCGTGGTAGTCGAGAAGTGGCTATCAGACTGGCGTATTATAATAAACGAACAAAAGTGTAAACACATAACGTTTACTCTTAACAGACAAACTTGCCCTCCGCTCTGCCTGAATATCACGCAGATCCCCCAAATTAATGAAGTAACGTATCTCGGCATCCACCTCGACCGACGTCTAACATGGCGTAGACATATCGAATGCGAGAAACTGCACCTAAAACTGAAAGCCAGCAGCCTCCACTGTATTATAAACTCCCGATCGCCTTGTGTGTGGGATACAAGGTCCTGCTCTACATCTCCACTCTCAAGCCAATCTGGCCGTATGGCTCCCAGATTTTGGGGAACGCGAGCAGAACAAACATAGACATCATACTGCGCGCCCAATCAAAGATCCTGCGAACTATCACTGGGGCACCATGGTATATTCGTAACCAAAACATCCACAGGGACCTCGACATTTTCGCTGTAAAAGATAAAATAGACAAGCAAAAAGCGTTCTACAATGAAAAACTCTCTGCCCACCCAAATCCTTTAGCAAGGGTCTTGACTCGGCTCTCCAGCCGAACCCGCCTGCAATGTACAGACCTTCCAACCCAGCCATTATTTGTCAAGGACTCTGCTTCAGACTACATGACTCCTAGTTAGGTTATGGTATAAGACTTGATACGCTTATTGTTAGTCTCGAAACTGAGAAGATTCAATAAATAAAAGCAAAGTATAATAAAAAAAAAGAAGGTCAACCCCACAAAAGCACTCGAAACTATAACAGGAGTTGATCCCCTAGACATCCACGCGCAACTGATTGCAGGAAAGGCGGCATCGGGAAGTATGTCTCTACAAGGATTCGGGCACAGTTCAATTGGTCGATACATGAGCAGTATATCTGACTACATGATTATCAGAACGTGCCTGGAGGTAAAAACAACTACATTCATGGGGCTAGACGACTGGAAAACAGGTCAGGACCATGCTGAACACCTCAATATATACACCGACGGCTCCAAGATGGAAGGAGGATTTGGTGCGGGCATATAGTGTACAGACACTAAAATGAGGATGTCGTATAAGCTACCAAGCCAATGCAGCATATTCCAGGCGGAAGTATTCGCCATAGGGAAAGCGGCAGCGCTGGCGCAGAGCATAGACCGACCATATGAAGCGGTCAACTTGTTCGTAGACAGTCAAGCAGCGATAAGATCCATGCAATCGTCAGCGGTCAGTTCCAAAAATGTACTGGCAAGCAGGGAGGCACTAGATATCAGTGCGGATCTACTGGGTTCCCAGCCACCAGGGCATCGATGGTAACGAGACGGCCGAAGAACTTGCAAAGGAAGGCGTCGGACGTAGAAAACGTTCCTGTCTCCCTAAGAATGCTCCAAAGCGAGCTAGAGGAACGGGCCGACACACGAACTAACAGCTGGTGGAGGAGAAATTCCACTACCTGCAAAACATCAAAAAGAGCGCAAAAAGAGCAAACTCAGTCACTACGTGCAGCATCTTCCAAGGAAAGATTGCAGACTGTTAGTGGGAAGTCTCACAGGTCACTGCCTAGCTGCTGCACATGCAGTCAAGCTGGGCATTACCAAAAACGCCAAATGCCGGAAATGCGATGAACCCGGGGCAACCGAAACCTTGGAGCATCTCATTTGCAAATGCCCGGCCCTAGCAAGGGCAAGAACAAAATACCTAGGCGCTCCGGTTCTGGCATCGCTAGAAGATGCCTCCAGGAAGAAGCCGGGCAACTCCAGACACTCCTGAGTCTTCTTGGATGAAAAATGACCTTGCTTGTGTGCATTTCGAATTATCTCCTCTTCCATAAGCGATGGAACTACTAGCAACTGCTTATTCGGATCTTTGAAGACTATTCCGTTCGATACATAGAAATCCTCATACCCATTTGTCTCAACAACACTTTTCACTGCCTTCGTCCATTCATCCGTTTGCTGTGCCTCTCACAAACGATGTATTAGGCTATCCGTCACAACAGAACAATACACCGTACTCAAGGCATCTACATGTCTCATCTTGTTACCTGACCTATGTTCGATTTCATAATCGAAATCGTGCAAGTACATTGCCCAACGTGAAACTCTAAGCGGAATCTCCTTTTTCTTCATAGTCATTGAAAAAGCATTGCAGTCCGTGACTATTTGAAATCTTTTCCCCAGAACGTAAACTCGCCACTTTACCAAGGCTCCAATAACTGCTAGCACTTCAAGTTCATAAGAATGATACTTCTCTTCGCACGGTTTCGTTTTTCGACTCATATAGAAGATTGGGTGCCACAAACTATCTTCCCTATCTAGCTGCAACAACACGGCTCCGAATCCAAATTTTGAGGAATCCGTATGAATTTCCGTTTGAAGTGAAGGGTCATACAGTTTCAGAACGGGACCACTGATTAGCGCTGCCTTTAAACTTTCAAACGCCTCTATCTGTTTTCCTTTGAATTCAAACTTTACTTCCTTACGTAACGTATCAGACAATGGATTTGCAATTACTGCGTAGTTTTCTGCGAACCTTCGGAAACACGACCTCAGACCTAAAAACCTTTTGATTCCCTTTTTATCACGAGGAATCGGAAATTCAGCAACCGCTCTTGTTTTCTCCTCTCCTGGTTTAATTGTGCCATTCTCTACGATATATCCTAAAAAATTAACTCTCTTCTTCAATATCTGACACTTGCTCCAATTTATTCGCAAACCGCTTTCTTTTGCCACCTTCAAGACACACTTTAATTTTTCTAATCCCTGTTCCACACTCTTGCTAGCGATGATAACATCGTCCATGTATACGACTGCATCATCATTCTTGATCACATCTCGTAGAACTGCCATTATAAATCTGGAGAATTAGTGATTCCGAAAGGTACAAACATGAACTCGTACTGCCCACTCATAGTTACAAACGATGTGTACTTTTGAGATTCTGGTGACACAGGAACGTGAAAGAATCTATTTGTCAAGTCAAATACTGATACAAAGTTCACTGTGTTCCGCTTGCATTTACATATTTCCATACATACACCTACATACAGTCCAATACAGTCCACTCCACTGATCTACGATCGCCACCAGTAAATAATAAACAAGTAATTAATTAAATATGTGAAACCAAAAATATACCGGCAAGATATTTAAATTATTTACACCATAAATATACTGCAAATTGTGCATAATAAATATTTATTTATATTTCCTATACAAAAATTATTCAAAAATATAATACTAAAAAATTCCAAAACTACAGTCCCCAGCTCCTATAAATAAATGAATACATATATATATGAATACATATATCTCCAAAGCCACGGCACAGAAACGCTGACTTAACTTGTACATTTATTTATTTACTCCCCTTGTCTATCCAGTGCCGGTCTAAATTTAAAGAAACATATATTTATTTCTTCTCCTCTGCTCTATCCTGAGCTGAGCTACAGGCAAGCATAAGCAAACATACTGTAGTATGTTCACATAGCGAATGCACACTGTACTCAGTATTATGCATAAATACAAATATATTAAAGCACTTATTTTATAAGTCAAAGGCCCTTGCAATGGGCCACCTAAGTGCTGAGTCCGCATTCCTTACATGCGCGACCACTCTGTCACTACTTCCTCCCAACCTCAGCGACCCTTTGCCGTCGCTTACTTATATATGCATATAAGGGTCGCGGAGCAGCAGCCTACGCCTACGATAAATAGTCTGTGCTAGGACCAGCACCGGTGTGCATCCCTATGTGCAGCAGAAGATAAATAGTCTGTGCGAGGACCAGCACAGGCGCCGCCTGAGAGCATAGGCCCAGGACAGCAGAAGAACATAACGAGTGCGGGAGGCACCCCGCCACCTGCGCCTTCGAGGGAGTGTTAGCAACATCCTGCTGACACAGGAGGGGAGCAGCCTGTGCAGCCAGCACTGGCACCACCCGGCGCGCCAAGCCGGGCCAAGGATAGTGATCCGACAGCGCTTCCAAGAGGGCCCAGCCAAATAAGATTTTTTTTGTTGCCCTGCGTGGCACACCTACAACCGATGCACTGCGCTGCATATTAGTATCACCAAAACATTGTAACATTGAGGGCAATTTTTTTCTTTCCAATGATTAGTATGGCCCGTAAGGCCGTACAAAATAATAGGCAGGACTTTGTAATAGAATTTAATTCAATTCAATTCGAAATTTAATTGTTACGGCCTGCTTTTTTGGATGGGGCCGGCTAGGCAGTCGATACTCAGGGCGGATCTTTCCCCTGTGCCCACAGGTCGCACCATAATTCCACTCGACATGGAATCCACAAACGAACAACAAAAAACTCTAGCAACTCATCATCATTATAACATTTACTTATTTATTTATTTATTTCGCCAACGGTAAACCTTAACTGGCTACTTAACTATGACTTAACTAACATTAATTGAGGATAAATATTCGAAAAGCGCATTCTTAATTAAATTTCTTGGTGAGCATGGGTCCAATCGCATATTTGGAGGCAGCTTATTGAAATAAATTAAAGCTCTAGAGATAGGCTCATTCAACGCGTAATTTGTCCTACATATTGGAACGAAAAATGGTTCATAGGTTCGTAAGTGCCTACCCGGAACAGAAAAATTTTTATAATTTAACAAGACAGGACAATCGAGTTTGCCTGAGATGAGGTCGAAAATAATAATTAGGCTAGCCACGATTCGCCTGTCATGTAAGGATGACAAATGCACAAGACGACATTTAGCGGAATAAGAGGGAACAGGATCATGAAAATTCAGGGAATTAAGGGCAAAACGTAGAAACTTTTTTTGAATCCGTTCGAGGCGGTGGGAATGTATATCCCCGCTTGGGTTCCAAATAAAAGAAGCGTACTCAAGCTTAGACCTTACGAAAGAAAAAAATAGGATGAGCTTGGTATACGAGTCAGTGAATTGAACAGCATTGCGTTTCACAAACCCATACATAGCATATGCCTTCGGAACAATATAGTTTATATGATCGATGAAGAGGAATTTGGCGTCAAACATAACTCCCAAGTCTAATGCTTCAGTTTTACTGGTAAGAAGGCTGGAATTAATCGAGTAAGAAAAAGGCAAGTTGTTGGGCTATTTGCTGTAAGTCACTGTGAAACATTTGGCGAGGTTCAAGGGAAGCTTATTTCGAAGACACCAATCAGCAACTCTCGCCAGATCGTCCTGAAGCATATTGCTATCTAAAATGGAACTCACCGACTTGAAGATTTTTAAATCGTCAGCAAACAATAAGAATTCACAGTTATTTATACAGTGACCAATGTCATTTATATATAGGATAAAAAGAAAAGGTCCCAAAGCACTTCCCTGAGGAAGCCCTGACGTCGCTATATACGGACTCGATGAATGACCATTGCACACCACTCTATACTGCCGGCCATCTAAGTAAGATTTAATCCAATTTATCATTGCTGAATTCTTGCAAGTTTAGCCAGTAGTGCGCTATGGCAAACCTTGTCAAATGCTTTGGCGAAGTCTGTGTACGCCACATCCACTTGCTTATGGCTCGAGAAGGCATTAATGCAAAAATGATTAAACACGGCTAAGTTCGTGGTGGTCGATCGTCCTGGCATAAAGCCGTGTTGCTTAGGGCTGATGGTGCTACCACTCAGAAAGGCAAGCTGCTTAGCTACAATTCGCTCAAACATCTTTGAGATGTTACTCAGCTTTGCAATTGGTCTATAATTAGAAATTATATTTTTGCCACCAGACTTGTAAATAGGAGTAACTGTGGCCAGTTTCCATCTCTGGATAAAGACACCACTGGAGAGGGATCTATTGAAGATAATTTTAAGTGGCTCTGAAAGAACCCCAATACAATTTTTTAGTAAGAAAGGTGAGAGCCCGTCGCAATCGAACTTTTCAGAGTCGTTAAAGCTCTCCGCAGCAAGATGACAATCGGATTCACTGATATATAAGTTCCCAATATTGGAGCTTGGAGCGATGGAACGAAGCGTAGAGTCGTCATTCCATAAAAATAATGGCTCGAAGTTCGACGCAAAATATTTGCCAAACAGATTAGCCGCTTCGAGATCAGAAGATGCAGACGAAGTATTTAAACTCATATGGGAAGGGATAGTTGAAGTTGTCTTCTTGGAGTTGACAAAATGCCAAAAAGATTTAGGATTCCTAATTAATTTCTGTTCCACGTCCGCTATGTATTGATTATATAGGAATTTATTCAGGAATTCGAATTCACGTTTATGTTGTCTGTATCTATCGAGGTCTGCGGAATTACCATTTTCGACGAAACGCTTATAAAATTTATTTCTTAGATTTTTGTACTTTTTAAGTCCTCGCGTATACCAGGGTAATTTATACGAACCATGGAACCTTTTTATGGCATGTTTTTTTATGATTGCTGAAAGAGTTTTTAAGAAATGTTCATAGCAAGTGTCCAAGTTAACATGCGAAAGGACCTCTACCCAATTAACATGAATGATGTCATTTCGAATTAAATTTAAATTACTCGCAGGAATATAAGATGAAAATGTGAGTGGTTTAAGTGGAGAAAATATATAAGTAATAATTGAAATTAATAAGGGCTGGTGGTGAGCATCACACTCAGAGAGAGGATCATTACAGCAAACTAGATTTAAGTAAAGGTCCTGGCTTACAAAAATTAAGTCTAGAAGCTTATTTAACCTATTAAATACGTGGTTAATCTGCACCAATCCCAGACTAAAGAGATCGTCCAAGACTAAGATTTCCTGGGGCAGATGCAGGTTACTGGGAATCATTACTGGAGAGTCCACTCCGTGTACCCACACCAGCGAGGAAAGATTAAAGTCTCCAAAAACGCAGATAAACTGTGACTCGTCCAGATCTTCATTAATAAAGACAATATTATCCACGTGAGCCTTATATAATTCGATACTGCTGCATGGGGGTATATATGATACAACCAGAAAAGTAGTTTCCACGGGGCCGGCGAGAGACACACAGAGTTGATCCAGAAGGGAGTCGTCATTCCGAAGCCTTATGGATGTGCACCTCAGAGTACGGCGCACAGCAATAAGAACGCCTCCACCTCTAGAGCAT